>JAANYP010004267.1:0-137815 GCA_020465985.1 Centrapalus pauciflorus
AATGGTTGCAATCAGCCACACACACATAAAAATTAAGTGGCAATTGCATGGACACAAATTAAAAGTTTACCTCACTTAAAAGAGCATATGGTCACAATTTATAACACCTACAGCCACATTTGGCATAATTTTAGGTGACCAAAGCCCACAAGAATACATTCGTTGTGTGACCAAATGGTTACAATCAGCCACACACACATAAAAATAAAGTGGCCATTGCATGGACAATAGTCACACAAATTACAAGTTTACCTCATTTAAAAGAGCATATGGTCACAATTTATAACACCTACGGCCACATTTGGCATAATTTTATGTGACCAAAGCCCACAACAACACACTCGTTGTGTGACCAAATAGTTGCAATCAGCCACAAACACATAAAAATAAAGTGGCCATTGCATGGATAATTGTCACACTTTTTAACACCTACGTCCACATTTGACATAATTTTATGTGACCAAAGCCCACAACAACACACTTGTTGGGTGATCAAATGGTTGCAATCAGCCACACACACATAAAAAAAAGTGGTTATTGCATGGAATATTCTCACACAAAATACAAGTTTAGCTCACTTAAAAGATCATATGTTCACACTTTTTATCACCTACGGCCACGTTTGACATAATTTTATGTGACCAAAACCCACAACAACACACTCGTTGTGTGACCTAATGGTTGCAATCAGCCACACAAAAATAAAATAAAGTGGCTATTGCATGGACAATAGTCACACAAAATACAAGTTTACCATACTAAAAGGAGCATATGGTCACACTTTTTAACACCTACGACCAAATTTGGCATAATTTTATGTGACCAAAGCCCACAACAACACACTCGTTGTGTGACCAAATGGTTGCAATCAGCCACACACACATAAAAATTAAGTGGCAATTGCATGGACACAAATTAAAAGTTACCTCACTTAAAAGAGCATTTGGTCACAATTTATAACACCTACAGCCACATTTGGCATAATTTTAGGTGACCAAAGCCCACAACAATACATTCGTTGTGTGACCAAATGGTTACTATCAGCCACACACACATAAAAATAAAGTGGCCATTGCATGGACAATAGTCACACAAATTACAAGTTTACCTCATTTAAAAGAGCATATGGTCACAATTTATAACACCTACGACCACATTTGGCATAATTTTATGTGACCAAAGCCCACAACAACACACTCGTTGTGTGACCAAATGGTTGCAATCAGCCACACACACATAAAAATAAAGTGGCCATTGCATGGATAATTGTCACACTTTTTAACACCTACGGCCACATTTGACATAATTTTATGTGACCAAAGCCCACAACAACACACTTGTTGGGTGATCAAATGGTTGCAATCAGCCACACACACATAAAAAAAAAGTGGTTATTGCATGGAATATTCTCACACAAAATACAAGTTTACCTTACTTAAAAGATCATATGTTCCCACTTTTTAACACCTACGGCCACGTTTGACATAATTTTATGTGACCAAAACCCACAACAACACACTCGTTGTGTGACCAAATGGTTGCAATCAGCCACACAAAAATAAAAATAAAAATAAAGTGGCCATTGCATGGACAATAGTCACACCAAATACAAGTTTTCCACACTAAAAAGAGCATATGGTCACACTTTTTAACACCTACGGCCACATTTGGCATAATTTTATGTGACCAAATCCCACAACAACACACTCGTTGTGTGACCAAATGGTTGCAATCAGCCACACACACAAAAAAAATAAAGTGGCAATTGCATGGACAATAGTCACACAAATTACAAGTTTACCTCACTTAAAAGGGCATATGGTCACAATTTATAACACCTACGGCCACATTTGACATAATTTTATGTGACCAAAACCCACAACAACACACTCGTTGTGTGACCAAATGGTTGCAACCAGCCACACACAAATAAAAATAAAGTGGTCATTGCATGGACCATAGTCATGCAAAATACAAGTTTACCTCACTTAAAAGAGCATATGGTCACACTTTTTAACACGTACGGCCACATTTGGCATAACTTTAAGTGACCAAAGCCCACAACAATACACTCGTTGTGTGACCAAATGGTTGCAATCAGCCACACACACATAAAAATAAAGTGGCCATTGCATGGATAATTGTCACACTTTTTAACACCTACGGCCACATTTGACATAATTTTATGTGACCAAAGCCCACAACAACACACTTGTTGGGTGATCAAATGGTTGCAATCAGCCACACACACATAAAAAAAAGTGGTTAGTGCATGGAATATTCTCACACAAATTACAAGTTTACCTTACTTAAAAGATCATATGTTCACACTTTTTAACACCTACGGCCACGTTTGACATAATTTTATGTGACCAAAACCCACAACAACACACTCGTTGTGTGACCAAATGGTTGCAACCAGCCACACACAAATAAAAATAAAGTGGTCATTGCATGGACCATATTCATGCAAAATACAAGTTTACCTCACTTAAAAGAGCATATGGTCACACTTTTTAACACCTACGGCCACATTTGGCATAACTTTAAGTGACCAAAGCCCACAACAATACACTCGTTGTGTGACCAAATGGTTTCAATCAGCCACACACACATAAAAATAAAGTGGCCATTGCATGGATAATTGTCACACTTTTTAACACCTACGGCCACATTTGACATAATTTTATGTGACCAAAGCCCACAACAACACACTTGTTGGGTGATCAAATGGTTGCAATCAGCCACACACACATAAAAAAAGTGGTTATTGCATGGAATATTCTCACACAAAATACAAGTTTACCTTACTTAAAAGATCATATGTTCACACTTTTTAACACCTACGGCCACGATTGACATAATTTTATGTGACCAAAACCCACAACAACACACTCGTTGTGTGACCAAATGGTTGCAATCAGCCACACAAAAATAAAAATAAAGTGGCTATTGCATGGACAATAGTCACACAAAATACAAGTTTACCATACTAAAAAGAGCATATGGTCACACTTTTTAACACCTACGACCAAATTTGGCATAATTTTATGTGACCAAAGCCCACAACAATGGTTGCAATCACCCACACACAAATAAAAATAAAGTGGCTATTGCTTGGAAAATAGTCACACAAAATACAAGTTTACCTCACTTAAAAGAGCATATGGTCACAATTTTTAGCACCTATGGCCACATTTGGCATAATTTTATGAGACCAAAGCCCACAACAACACACTCGTTGTGTGACCAAATGGTTGCAATCAGCCACACACACATAAAAATTAAGTGGCAATTGCATGGACAATAGTCACACAAATTAAAAGTTTACCTCACTTAAAAGAGCATATGGTCACAATTTATAACACCTACAGCCACATTTGGCATAATTTTAGGTGACCAAAGCCCACAACAATACACTCGTTGTGTGACCAAATGGTTACAATCAGCCACACACACATAAAAATAAAGTGACCATTGCATGGACAATAGTCACACAAATTACAAGTTTACCTCATTTAAAAGAGCATATGGTCACAATTTATAACAACTACGGCCACATTTGGCATAATTTTAAGTGACCAAAGCCCACAACAACACACTCGTTGTGTGACCAAATGGTTGCAATCAGCCACACACACAAAAAAATAAACTGGCAATTGCATGGACAATAGTCACACAAATTACAAGTTTACCTCACTTAAAAGGGCATATGGTCACAATTTATAACACCTACGGCCACATTTGGCATAATTTTAAGTGACCAAAGCCCACAACAATACACTCGATGTGGGACCAAATGGTTGCAATCAGCCACACACACATAAAAATAAAGTGGCCATTGCATGGACAATAGTCACACAAAATACAAGTTTACCACACTAAAAAGAGCATATGGTCACACTTTTTAACACCTACGACCAAATTTGGCATAATTTTATCTGACCAAAGCCACAACAACACACTCGTTGTGTGACCAAATGGTTGCAATCACCCACACACAAATAAAAATAAAGTGCCTATTGCTTGGACAATAGTCACACAAAATACAAGTTTACCTCACTTAAAAGAGCATATGGACACAATTTTTAACACCTACGGCCAAATTTGGCATAATTTTATGTGACCAAAGCCCACAACAACACACTCGTTGTGTGACCAAATGGTTGCAATCAGCCACACACAAATAAATATAATGTGGCTATTGCTTGGACAATAGTCACACAAAATACAAGTTTACCTCACTTAAAAGAGCATATGGTCACATTTTTTAACACCTATGGCCACATTTGCATAATTTTATGTGACCAAAGCCCACAACAACACATTCGTTATGTGACCAAATGGTTGCAATCAGCCACACACAAATAAAAATAAAGTGGTCATTGCATGGACCATAGTCATGCAAAATACAAGTTTACCTCACTTAAAAGAGCATATGGTCACACTTTTTAACACCTACGGCCACATTTGGCATAACTTTAAGTGACCAAAGCCCACAACAATACACTCGTTGTGTAACCAAATGGTTGCAATCAGCCACACACACACAAAAATAAAGTGGCCATTGCATGGATAATTGTCACACTTTTTAACACCTACGGCCACATTTGACATAATTTTATGTGACCAAAGCCCACAACAACACACTTGTTGGGTGATCAAATGGTTGCAATCAGCCAAACACACATAAAAAAAAGTGGTTATTGCATGGAATATTCTCACACAAAATACAAGTTTACCTCACTTAAAAGATCATATGTTCACACTTTTTATCACCTACGGCCACGTTTGACATAATTTTATGTGACCAAAACCCACAACAACACACTCGTTGTGTGACCAAATGGTTGCAATCAGCCACACAAAAATAAAAATAAAGTGGCTATTGCATGGACAATAGTCACACAAAATACAAGTTTACCATACTAAAAAGAGCATATGGTCACACTTTTTAACACCTACGACCAAATTTGGCATAATTTTATGTGACCAAAGCCCACAACAACACACTCGTTGTGTGACCAAATGGTTGCAATCAGCCACACACACATAAAAATTAAGTGGCAATTGCATGGATACAAATTAAAAGTTTACCTCACTTAAAAGAGCATATGGTCACAATTTATAACACCTACAGCCACATTTGGAATAATTTTAGGTGACCAAAGCCCACAACAATACATTCGTTGTGTGACCAAATGGTTACAATCAGCCACACACACATAAAAATAAAGTGGCCATTGAATGGACAATAGTCACACAAATTACAAGTTTACCTCATTTAAAAGAGCATATGGTCACAATTTATAACACCTACGGCCACATTTGGCATAATTTTATGTGACCAAAGCCCACAACAACACACTCGTTGTGTGACCAAATGGTTGCAATCAGCCACGCACACAAAAAAATAAAGTGGCAATTGCATGGACAATAGTCACACAAATTACAAGTTTACCTCACTTAAAAGGGCATATGGTCACAATTTATAACACCTACGGCCACGTTTGGCATAATTTTAAGTGACCAAAGCCCACAACAATACACTCGTTGTGTGACCAAATGGTTGCAATCAGCCACACACACATAAAAATAAAGTGGCCATTGCATGGACAATTGTCACACTTTTTAACACCTACGGCCACATTTGGCATAATTTTATGTGACCAAAGCCCATAACAACACACTTGTTGGGTGATCAAATGGTTGCAATCAGCCACACACACATAAAAATAAAGTGGTCATTGCATGGACAATTGTCACACAAAATACAAGTATACCTCACTTAAAAGATCATATGTTCACACTTTTTAACACCTACGGTGTGAAGACCACCCCTTACGGGGCAGTTCTCACCAGTCTAGGTCCCACATCATGCAATACGATATCAATCAAACTAAGATAGAGTAATTATAATGTGGAAAATTAAATTACAGTACAAGCTATTAAGATTTAAGTTTATTACAGATTAAGTTTTTAAATTAAACTTATAAAAGGCACAAGTCTAATCTAATTAATATCATCATATTATCAAAATAAATCTACCGAGATCACCATAATATCGTCATCCAATTAGTACCAAAATGGGGTCGCTGAGTAGAGGTCTATGAAACTTCTGTCTTGAGCGTGTAAGACCTAAGAACTAGGTCCGGCAGGTGACTTTCCTTTGCCTTTTCCTGTAAAAAAAATGTGAAGTAGCAACCATAAGCAACGCTTAGTGAGTAAATAGATTTTCAATATCAACATGCGTGTCAAGCGGAGTCATTAGTCTTAGCGTGATATGTCTTGGCTGCCGATACAGCCCTCATGATTGAGATATAGAATCATAGAATCGGATGATGTTCAAGCCACACTCACGCTTAAATCGTGGGGATCAGCCACATACTGGGCTAGCTACCAGTAAGTCAATATGGCGGAACATCGGAGGTCATTACCAAGTTCATAAGAAATGGTGAAATAGCCGGGTCTAGAACAATAGACCATAAGGGCTAGTCAAGCTGAATCAATCTATCAAATGTCTGATCAATGATGTAAGCATATGTCTTAGAAGTCATGATAGCAATGAATCATAAAGCAAAGTGTGAAGCAATATTAAATGCAATATGAAAAGATAATCAAATAGCTATCATGATTCACTGGGCAACACCCATCCATGGTGTGCACAGGTCTCAATCCAGCTGATAAATGAATGTCAATAAATCTATCAGCAACAATATATCTCAATCGGATCTATGCATGTTCAATCTGAATATCTATAACTCACAGGTCTGGGTCTTGGTCAAACAGATATATGAATCTGCCACCTGAGTTATCTCAGGATTTTATCTTCGTCAATCTGTAATCTGTAAATCAATTCTCTGACCCGCTTTAAATCTTTTAAAACCTTTGTCTTTATGTTCAGAATTTCACTGAACCTGTCCAGAATTATCATATCATATCATATCAATATCATATCATTATCATCATTTCTTTAGTCGTTAAAATCTTTATTTTATCTGATTCTGATAACTTGGTTATTCATAAATTATTCTTTGTTTCATAATTTCTCAAGGGTCAATATATATATATATATATATATATATATATATATATATATATATATATATATATATATATATATATATATATATATAGAATTTGTGAGTTTTATCATAACCATATTATACATTTAATTATAATAGGTTGTTTAATAACTTAATCTTAGGCTAGGAACAAAATCATGCTTTCATACATATTCGAATCTAGGATGATAGATTCGAACATATACATTCGAGTTTGGGGTATTAGATTCGAAACACCTATCATTCGAATCTAATGGCTTAGATTCGAAGCACATACAAAATAGATTCTAGGGAATAGATTCGAATTAGTGATATAGATTCAAGCCATCCATAGATTCGAAATAAGGCTTATTCGAATCTAATGTTGTCCTCGAATCTATTGCTGCTTCGAATCTGTTGTTTGCCTTTCGAATATATTTCGAATTTAATCTCATTTCGAGTCTGTTCTTAACACTCTCGAATCTGTTCATATTTAAAACTCTAAAACATGAATTTCTAAGGCATAAATCACAGATATGATCAATATTAAGCCTATGCTTGATTATATTATACTTATTCTAGTTAAACTCCATAGAAATAGCTTTAAATTTCATAAAACTTAACAGTTTCGAAAATACCGAATATATATAAAAACGTAAAAATATAAAATCTTACCTCAATTCGTATGAATTCACGCAGGAAATGGTATGTTCGTGTAGTATTCTCCGAGATCTTTCTAACGGTATATATAACTTGATAATCGGACGGTCGGTTTAGGAGATAATTTAGAGAGAAGGTAGAGAGAGAGTAGAGAGAGAAAGTTAGAGAGAGAGAGTAGAGAGAGAGAGAAAATCTGAATTTTTGATTAAAATTCACGTTTATATACTTCATCTAGTTATATTAGCTAGCTAACCCACTTTCATTTTTGTATATTATCTCTTTTATTTAATTCTCTTTAATAATTTATTAATTCATAAATATAAATATTTATATAATTTAATTAAATATTTCATTACTTAATTAAATTATAATTCAAATAATGTAACATTATTACATTATCGGCTCAAAATATTACTGAATTTACGACTAGATCAAAAGTTAGGTTATTACATACGGCCACGTTTGACATAATTTTATACCACCAAAACCCACAACAACACACTCGTTGTGTGACCAAATGGTTGCAATCAGCCACACACACATAAATATAAAGTGGCAATTGCATGGACAATAGTCACACAAATTACAAGTTTACCTCACTTAAAAGGGCATATGGTCACAATTTATAACACCTACGGCCACATTTGGCATAATTTTAAGTGACCAAAGCCCACAACAATACACTCGTTGTGTGACCAAATGGTTGCAATCAGCCACACGCACATAAAAATAAAGTGGCCATTGCATGGACAATTGTCACACTTTTTAACACCTACGGCCACATTTGACATAATATTATGTGACCAAAGCCCACAACAACACACTTGTTGGGTGATCAAATGGTTGCAATCAGCCACACACACATAAAAAAAGGGGCTAATGCATGGACAATTGTCACACAAAATACAAGTTTACCTCACTTAAAAGATCATATGGTCACACTTTTTAACACCTACGGCCACGTTTGACATAATTTTATGTGACCAAAACCCACAACAACACACTCGTTGTGTGACCAAATGGTTGCAATCAGCCACACAAAAATAAAAATAAAGTGGCCATTGCATGGACAATAGTCACACAAAATACAAGTTTACCACACTAAAAAGAGCATATGGTCACACTTTTTAACACCTACGACCAAATTTGGCATAATTTTATCTGACCAAAGCCACAACAACACACTCGTTGTGTGACCAAATGGTTGCAATCACCCACACACAAATAAAAATAAAGTGGCTATTGCTTGGACAATAGTCACACAAAATACAAGTTTACCTCACTTAAAAGAGCATATGGACACAATTTTTAACACCTACGACCAAATTTGGCATAATTTTATCTGACCAAAGCCACAACAACACACTCGTTGTGTGACCAAATGGTTGCAATCACCCACACACAAATAAAAATAAAGTGGCTATTGCTTGGACAATAGTCACACAAAATACAAGTTTACCTCACTTAAAAGAGCATATGGACACAATTTTTAACACCTACGGCCAAATTTGGCATAATTTTAGGTGACCAAAGCCCACAACAACACACTCGTTGTGTGACCAAATGGTTGCAATCAGCCACACACAAATAAATATAATGTGGCTATTGCTTGGACAATAGTCACACAAAATACAAGTTTACCTCACTTAAAAGAGCATATGGTCACAATTTTTAACACCTACGACCACATTTGGCATAATTTTATGTGACCAAAGCCCACAACAACACACTCGTTGTGTGACCAAATGTTTGCAATCAGCCACACACAAATATAAATAAAGTGGTCATTGCATGGACCATAGTCATGCAAAATACAAGTTTACCTCACTTAAAAGAGCATATGGTCACACTTTTTAACACCTACGGCCACATTTGGCATAACTTTAAGTGACCAAAGCCCACAACAATACACTCGTTGTGTGACCAAATGGTTGCAATCAGCCACACACACATAAAAATAAAGTGGCCATTGCATGGATAATTGTCACACTTTTTAACACCTACGGCCACATTTGACATAATTTTATGTGACCAAAGCCCACAACAACACACTTGTTGGGTGGTCAAATGGTTGCAATCAGCCACACACACATAAAAAAAAGTGGTTATTGCATGGAATATTCTCACACAAAATACAAATTTACCTCACTTAAAAGATCATATGTTCACACTTTTTATCACCTACGGCCACGTTTGACATAATTTTATGTGACCAAAACCCACAACAACACACTCGTTGTGTGACCAAATGGTTGCAATCAGCCACACAAAAATAAAAATAAAGTGGCTATTGCATGGACAATAGTCACACAAAATACAAGTTTACCATACTAAAAAGAGCATATGGTCACACTTTTTAACACCTACGACCAAATTTGGCATAATTTTATGTGACCAAAGCCCACAACAACACACTCGTTGTGTGACCAAATGGTTGCAATCAGCCACACACACATAAAAATTAAGTGGCAATTGCATGGACCCAAATTAAAAGTTTACCTCACTTAAAAGAGCATATGGTCACAATTTATAACACCTACAGCCACATTTGGCATAATTTTAGGTGACTAAAGCCCACAACAATACACTCGTTGTGTGACCAAATGGTTACAATCAGCCACACACATATAAAAATAAAGTGGCCATTGCATGGACAATAGTCACACAAATTACAAGTTTACCTCATTTAAAAGAACATACGGTCACAATTTATAACACCTACGGCCACATTTGGCATAGTTTTATGTGACCAAAGCCCACAACAACACACTCGTTGTGTGACCAAATGGTTGCAATCAGCCACACACACAAAAAAATAAAGTGGCAATTGCATGGAAAATAGTCACACAAATTACAAGTTTACCTCACTTAAAAGGGCATATGGTCACAATTTATATCACCTACGGCCACGTTTGACATAATTTTAAGTGACCAAAGCCCACAACAATACACTCGTTGTGTGACCAAATGGTTGCAATCAGTCACACACACATAAAAATAAAGTGGCCATTGCATGGACAATTGTCACACTTTTTAACACCTACGGCCACATTTGACATAATTTTATGAGACCAAAGCCCACAACAACACACTTGTTGGGTGATCAAATGGTTGCAATCAGCCACACACACATAAAAATAAAGTGGTCATTGCATGGACAATTGTCACACAAAATACAAGTATACCTCACTTGAAAGATCATATGTTCACACTTTTTAACACCTACGGCCACGTTTGACATAATTTTATGCGACCAAAACCCACAACAACACACTCGTTGTGTGACCAAATGGTTGCAATCAGCCACACACACATAAATATAAAGTGGCAATTGCATGGACAATAGTCACACAATTTACAAGTTTACCTCACTTAAAAGGGCATATGGTCACAATTTATAACAACTACGGCCACATTTGGCATAATTTTAAGTGACCAAAGCCCACAACAATACACTCGTTGTGTGACCAAATGGTTGCAATCAGCCACATACACATAAAAATAAAGTGGCCATTGCATGGACAATTTTTACACTTTTTAGCACCTACGGCCACATTTGACATAATTTTATGTGACCAAAGCCCACAACAACACACTTGTTGGGTGATCAAATGGTTGCAATCAGCCACACACACATAAAAAAAGTGGCTATTGCATGGACAATAGTCACACCAAATACAAGTTTACCACACTAAAAAGAGCATATGGTCACACTTTTTAACACCTACGACCAAATTTGGCATAATTTTATCTGACCAAAGCCACAACAACACACTCGTTGTGTGACCAAATGGTTGCAATCAGCCACACACACAAAAAAATAAAGTGGCAATTGCATGGACAATAGTCACACAAATTACAAGTTTACCTCACTTAAAAGGGCATATGGTCACAATTTATAACACCTACGGCCACATTTGGCATAATTTTAAGTGACCAAAGCCCACAACAATACACTCGTTGTGTGACCAAATGGTTGCAATCAGCCACACACACATAAAAATAAAGTGGCCATTGCATGGACAATTGTCACACTTTTTAACACCTACGGCCACATTTGACATAATTTTATGTGACCAAAGCCCACAACAACACACTCGTTGTGTGACCAAATGGTTGCAATCAGCCACACACACAAAAAAATAAAGTGGCAATTGCATGGACAATAGTCACACAAATTACAAGTTTACCTCACTTAAAAGGGCATATGGTCACAATTTATAACACCTACGGCACATTGGATAATTTTAAGTTGACCAAAGCCCACAACATTACACTCGTTGTGTGACCAAAATGGTTGCAATCAGCCACACACACATAAAATAAAGTGGCCATTGCATGGACAATTGTCACACTTTTTAACAACTACGGCCACATTTGGCATAATTTTATGTGACCAAAGCCCACAACAACACACTCGTTGCGTGACCAAATGGTTGCAATCAGCCACACACACAAAAAAATAAAGTGGCAATTGCATGGACAATAGTCACACAAATTTCAAGTTTACCTCACTTAAAAGGGCATATGGTCACAATTTATAACACCTACGGCCACATTTGGCATAATTTTAAGTGACCAAAGCCCACAACAATACACTCGTTGTAGGACCAAATGGTTGCAATCAGCCACACACACATAAAAATAAAGTGGCCATTGCATGGACAATTGTCACAGTTTTTAACACCTACGGCCACATTTGACATAATTTTATGTGACCAAAGCCCACAACAACACACTTGTTGGGTGATCAAATGGTTGCAATCAGCCACACACACATAAAAATAAAGTGGTCATTGCATGGACAATTGTCACACAAAAGACAAGTTTACCTCACTTAAAAGATCATATGTTCACACTTTTTAACACCTACGGCCACGTTTGACATAATTTTATGCGACCAAAACCCACAACAACACACTCGTTGTGTGACCAAATGGTTGCAATCAGCCACACACACATAAATATAAAGTGGCAATTGCATGGACAATAGTCACACAAATTACAAGTTTACCTCACTTAAAAGGGCATATGGTCACAATTTATAACACCTACGGCCACATTTGGCATAATTTTAAGTGACCAAAGCCCACAACAATACACTCGTTGTGTGACCAAATGGTTGCAATCAGCCACACACACATAAAAATAAAGTGGCCATTGCATGGACAATTGTCACACTTTTTAACACCTACGGCCACGTTTGACATAATTTTATGTGACCAAAGCCCACAACAACACACTTGTTGGGTGATCAAATGGTTGCAATCAGCCACACACACATAAAAAAAGTGGCTATTGCATGGACAATTGTCACACAAAATACAAGTTTACCTCACTTAAAAGATCATATGTTCACACTTTTTAACACCTACGACCACGTTTGACATAATTTTATGTGACCAAAACCCACAACAACACACTCGTTGTGTGACCAAATGGTTGCAATCAGCCACACAAAAATAAAAATAAAGTGGCCATTGCATGGACAATAGTCACACAAAATACAAGTTTACCACACTAAAAAGAGCATATGGTCACACTTTTTAACACCTACGACCAAATTTGGCATAATTTTATCTGACCAAAGCCACAACAACACACTCGTTGTGTGACCAAATGGTTGCAATCAGCCACACACAAAAAAAATAAAGTGGCCATTGCATGGACAATAGTCACACAAATTACAAGTTTACCTCACTTAAAAGAGCATATGGTCACAATTTTTAAAACCTACGGCCACATTTGGCATAATTTTATGTGACCAAAGCCCACAACAACACACTCGTTGTGTAACCAAATGGTTGCAATCAGCCGCAAACACATAAAAATAAAGTGGCCATTGCATGGACAATTGTCACACTTTTTAACACCTACGGCCACATTTGACATAATTTTATGTGACCAAAGCCCACAACAACACACTTGTTGGGTGATCAAATGGTTGCAATCAGCCACACACACATAAAAATAAAGTGGGTCATTGCATGGACAATTGTCACACAAAATACAAGTATACCTCACTTAAAAGATCATATGTTCACACTTTTTAACACCTACGGCCACGTTTGACATAATTTTATGCGGCCAAAACCCACAACAACACACTCGTTGTGTGACCAAATGGTTGCAATCAGCCACACACACATAAATATAAAGTGGCAATTGCATGGACAATAGTCACACAAATTACAAGTTTACCTCACTTAAAAGGGCATATGGTCACAATTTATAACACCTACGGCCACATTTGACGTAATTTTAAGTGACCAAAGCCCACAACAATACACTCGTTGTGTGACCAAATGGTTGCAATCAGCCACACACACATAAAAATAAAGTGGCCATTGCATGGACAATTGTCACACTTTTTAACACCTACGGCCACGTTTGACATAATTTTATGTGACCAAAGCCCACAACAACACACTTGTTGGGTGATCAAATGGTTGCAATCAGCCACACACACATAAAAAAAGTGGCTATTGCATGGACAATTGTCACACAAAATACAAGTTTACCTCACTTAAAAGATCATATGTTCACACTTTTTAACACCTACGGCCACGTTTGACATAATTTTATGTGACCAAAACCCACAACAACACACTCGTTGTGTGACCAAATGGTTGCAATCAGCCACACAAAAATAAAAATAAAAATAAAGTGGCCATTGCATGGACAATAGTCACACCAAATACAAGTTTTCCACACTAAAAAGAGCATATGGTCACACTTTTTAACACTTACGGCCACATTTGGCATAATTTTATGTGACCAAAGCCCACAACAACACACTCGTTGTGTGACCAAATGGTTGCAATCAGCCACACACACAAAAAAAATAAAGTGGCAATTGCATGGACAATAGTCACACAAATTACAAGTTTACCTCACTTAAAAGGGCATATGGTCACAATTTATAACACCTACGGCCACATTTGGCATAATTTTAAGTGACCAAAGCCCACAACAATACACTCGTTGTGTGACCAAATGGTTGCAATCAGCCACACACACATAAAAATAAGGTGGCCATTGCATGGACAATTGTCACACTTTTTAACACCTACGGCCACATTTGACATAATTTTATGTGACCAAAGCCCACAACAACACACTTGTTGGGTGATCAAATGGTTGCAATCAGCCACACACACATAAAAATAAAGTGGTCATTGCATGGACAATTGTCACACAAAATACAAGTATACCTCACTTAAAAGATCATATGTTCACACTTTTTAACACCTACGGCCACGTTTGACATAATTTTATGCGACCAAAACCCACAACAACACACTCGTTGTGTGACCAAATGGTTGCAATCAGCCACACACACATAAATATAAAGTGGCAATTGCATGGACAATAGTCACACAAATTACAAGTTTACCTCACTTAAAAGGGCATATGGTCACAATTTATAACACCTACGGCCACATTTGACATAATTTTAAGTGACCAAAGCCCACAACAATACACTCGTTGTATGACCAAATGGTTGCAATCAGCCACACACACATAAAAATAAAGTGGCCATTGCATGGACAATTGTCACACTTTTTAACACCTACGGCCACGTTTGACATAATTTTATGTGACCAAAGCCCACAACAACAAACTTGTTGGGTGATCAAATGGTTGCAATCAGCCACACACACATAAAAAAAGTGGCTATTGCATGGACAATTGTCACACAAAATACAAGTTTACCTCACTTAAAAGATCATATGTTCACACTTTTTATCACCTACGGCCACGTTTGACATATTTTTATGTGACCAAAACCCACAACAACACACTCGTTGTGTGACCAAATGGTTGCAATCAGCCACACAAAAATAAAAATAAAAATAAAGTGGCCATTGCATGGACAATAGTCACACCAAATACAAGTTTACCACACTAAAAAGAGCATATGGTCACACTTTTTAACACCTACGACCAAATTTGGCATAATTTTATCTGACCAAAGCCACAACAACACACTCGTTGTGTGACCAAATGGTTGCAATCAGCAACACACAAAAAAAAAATAAAGTGGTCATTGCATGGACCATAGTCACGCAAAATACAAGTTCACCTCACTTAAAAGAGCATATGGTCACAATTTATAACACCTACAGCTACATTTGGCATAATTTTAGGTGACCAAAGCCCACAACAATACACTCGTTGTGTGACCAAATGGTTGCAATCAGCCACACACACATAAAAATAAAGTTTTCATTGCATGGACAATAGTCACACAAATTACAAGTTTACTCACTTAAAAGAGCATATTGTCACAATTTTTAACACCTACAACCACATTTGGAATAATTTTATGTGACCAAAGCCCACAACAACACACTCGTTGTGTGACCAAATGGTTGCAATCAGCAACAAACAAATAAAAATAAAGTGGTCATTGCATGGACCATAGTCACGCAAAATACAAGTTCACCTCACTTAAAAGAGCATATGGTCACAATTTGTAACACCTACGGCCACATTTGGCATAATTTTAGGTGACCAAAGCCCACAACAATACACTCGTTGTGTGACCAAATGGTTGCAATCAGCCACACACATATAAAAATAAAGTGGCCATTGCATGGACAATAGTCACACAAAATACAAGTTTACCTTACTTAAAAGAGCATATGGTCACAATTTTTAACACCTACTGCCACATTTGGCATAATTTTATATCACCAAAGCCCACAACAACACACTCGTTGTGTGACCAAATGGTTCTAATCAGCCACACACACATAAAAATAAAGTGGGAATTGCATTGACAATAGTCACACAAATTACAACTTTACCTCACTTAAAAGAGCATATGGTCATAATTTTTAACACCTACGACCACATTTGGCATAATTTTATGTGACCAAAGCCCACAACAACACACTCGTTGTGTGACCAAATGGTTGCAATCAGCCACACACACATAAAAAAGTGGCCATTGCATGGACAATTGTCACACTTTTTAACACCTACGGCCACATTTGACATAATTTTATGTGACCAAAACCCACAACAACAAACTCGTTGTGTGACCAAATGGTTGCAATCAGCCACACACACATAAAAATAAAGTGGCCACTTCATGGACAATTGTCACACTTTTTAACACCTACGGCCACATTTGACATAATTTTATGTGACCAAAGCCCACAACAACAAACTCGTTGTGTGACCAAATGGTTGCAATCAGCCACACACACATAAAAAAGTGGCCATTGCATGGACAATTGTCACACTTTTTAACACCTACGGCCACATTTGACATAATTTTATGTGACCAAAACCCACAACAACAAACTCGTTGTGTGACCATATGGTTGCAATCAGCCACACACACATAAAAATAAAGTGGCCATTTCATGGACAACTGTCACACTTTTTAACACCTACGGCCACATTTGACATAATTTTATGTGACCAAAGCCCACAACAACAAACTCGTTGTGTGACCAAATGGTTGCAATCATCCACACACACATAAAAATAAAGTGCTCATTGCATGGACAATAGTCACACAAATTACAAGTTTACCTCACTTAAGAGAGCTTATGGTCACAATTTATAACTCCTACGGGCATATTTGGCATAATTTTAGGTGACCAAAGCCCACAACAATACACTCGTTGTGTGACCAAATGGTTGCAATCAGCCACACACACATAAAAGTAAAGTTCTCATTGCATGGACAATAGTCACACAAATTACAAGTTTACCTCACTTAAAAGAGCATATGGTCACAATTTTTAACACCTACAACCACATTTGGAATAATTTTATGTGACCAAAGCCCACAACAACACACTCGTTGTGTGACCAAATGGTTGCAATCAGCAACAAACAAATAAAAATAAAGTGGTCATTGCATTGAACATAGTCACGCAAAATACAAGTTCACCTCACTTAAAAGAGCATATGGTCACAATTTATAACACCTACGGCCAATTGCATAATTTTAGATGACAAAGCCCACAACAATACACTCGTTGTGTGACCAAATGGTTGCAAATCAAAGCACACAAACACACATAAAAATAAAGTGGCCATGCATGGACAAAGTCACACAAAATACAAGGTTTACCTTACTTAAAAGAGCATATGTCACAATTTTTAACACCTACGGGCACATTTGGCATAATTTTATATCACCAAAGCCCACAACCCACAACAACACACTCGGTGTGTGACCAAATGGTTGCAATCAGCCACACACACATAAAAAAGTGGCATTGCATGGACAATTGTCACACTTTTTAACACCTACGGCCACATTTGACATAATTTTATGTGACCAAAGCCCACAACAACAAACTCATTGTGTGCCCAAATGGTTGCAATCAGCCACACACACATAAAAATAAAGTGGCCATTGTATGGACAATTGTCACACTTTTTAACACCTACGGCCACATTTGACATAATTTTATGTGACCAAAGCCCACAACAACAAACTCGTTGTGTGACCAAATGGTTGCAATCAGCCACACACACATAAAAATAAAGTGGCAATTGCATGGACAATAGTCACACAAATTACAAGTTTACCTCACTTAAAATAGCATATGGTCACAATTTATTACACCTACGGGCACATTTGTTATAATTTTAGGTGACCAAAGCCCACAACAATACACTCGTTGTGTGACCAATGGTTGCAATCAACCAGACACACATAAAAATAAAGTTCTCATTGCATGGACAATAGTCACACAAATTACAAGTTTACCTCACTTAAAAGAGCATATGGTCACAATTTTTAACACCTACGACCACATTTGGAATAATTTTATGTGACCAAAGCCCAGAACAACACACTCGTTGTGTGACCATATGGTTGCAATCAGCAACACACAAATAAAAATAAAGTGGTCATTGCATGGACCATAGTCACGCAAAATACAAGTTCACCTCACTTAAAAGAGCATATGGTCACAATTTATAACACCTACGGCCACATTTGGCATAATTTTAGATGACCAAAGCCCACAACAATACACTCGTTGTGTGACCAAATGGTTGCAATCAGCCACACACACAAAAAAATAAAGTGGCCATTGCATGGACAATAGTCACACAAAATACAAGTTTACCTCACTTAAAAGAGCATATGGGCACAATTTTTAACACCTACGGCCAAATTTGGCATAATGTTTTGTGACCAAAGCCCACAACAACACACTCCTTGTGTGACCAAATGGTTCCAATCAGCCACACACAAATAAAAATAAAGTGATCATTGCATGGACAATAGTAACACAAAATACAAGTTTACCATACTAAAAAGAGCATATGGTCACGCTTTTTAACACCTACGACAACATTCGGCATAATTATATGTGACCAAAGCCCACAACAACACACTCGTTGTGTGCCCAAATGGTTGCAATCAGCCACACACACATAAAAATAAAGTGGCCATTGCATGGACAATTGTCACACAAAATACAAGTTTACCTCACTTAAAAGAGCATATGGTCACAATTTTTAACACCTACGGCCACATTTGGCATAATTTTATGTGACCAAAGCCCACAACAACACACTGGTTGTGTGACCAAATGGTTGCAATCAGCCACACACACATAAAAATAAAGTGGCAATTGCATGGACAATAGTCACACAAATTACAACTTTACCTCACTTAAAAGAGCATATCGTCATAATTTTTAACATCTACGAGCACATTTGGCATAATTTTATGTGACCAAAGCCCACAACAACACACTCGTTGTGTGACCAAATGGTTGCAATCAGCCACACACACATAAAAAAGTGGCCATTGCATGGACAATTGTCACACTTTTTAACACCTACGGCCACATTTGACATAATTTTATGTGACCAAAGCCCACAACAACAAACTCGTTGAGTGACCAAATGGTTGCAATCAGCCACACACACATAAAAATAAAGTGGCCATCGCATGGACAATTGTCACACTTTTTAACACCTACGGCCACATTTGACATAATTTTATGTGACCAAAGCCCACAACAACAAACTCGTTGTGTGACCAAATGGTTGCAATCAGCCACACACACATAAAAATAAAGTGGCAATTGCATGGACAATAGTCACACAAATTACAAGTTTACCTCACTTAAAATAGCATATGGTCACAATTTATAACACCTACGGCCACATTTGTTATAATTTTAGGTGACCAAAGCCCACAACAATACACTCGTTGTGTGACCAATGGTTGCAATCAACCAGACACACATAAAAATAAAGTTCTCATTGCATGGACAATAGTCACACAAATTACATGTTTACCTCACTTAAAAGAGCATATGGTCACGCTTTTTAACACCTACGACAACATTCGGCATAATTTTATGTGACCAAAGCCCACAAAAACACACTCCTTGTGTGACCAAATGGTTGCAATCAGCCACACACAAATAAAAATAAAGTGGTCGTTGCATGGACCATAGTCACGCAAAATACAAGTTTACCTCACTTAAAAGAGCATATGGTCACAATTTTTAACACCTACGGCCAAATTTGGCATAATTTTATGTGACCAAAGCCCACAACAACACACTCGTTGTGTGACCAAATGGTTGCAATCAGCCACACACAAATAAAAATAAAGTGATCATTGCATGGACAATAGTCACACAAAATATTTACCATACTAAAAAGAGCATATGGTCACACTTTTTAACACTTACGACAACATTCGGCATAATTTTATGTGACCAAAGCGCACAAAAACACACTCCTTGTGTGACCAAATGGTTGCAATCAGCAACACACAAATAAAAATAAAGTGGTCATTGCATGGACCATAGTCACGCAAAATACAAGTTCACCTCACTTAAAAGAGCATATGGTCACAATTTATAACACCTACAACCACATTTGGAATAATTTTATGTGACCAAAGCCCACAACAACACACTCGTTGTGTGACCAAATGGTTGCAATCAGCAACACACAAATAAAAATAAAGTGGTCATTGCATGGACCATAGTCACGCAAAATACAAGTTCACCTCACTTAAAAGAGCATATGGTCACAATTTATAACACCTACGACCACATTTGGCATAATGTTAGGTGACCAAAGCTAACAACAACACACTCGTTGTGTGACCAAATGGTTGCAATCAGCCACACACACATAAAAATAAAGTGGCCATTGCATGGACAATAGTCACACAAAATACAAGTTTACCTAACTTAAAAGAGCATATGGTCACAATTTTTAACACCTACGGCCACATTTGGCATAATTTTAGGTGACCAAAGCCCACAACAATACACTCGTTGTGTGACCAAGTGGTTGCAATCAGCCACACACACATAAAAATAAAGTTCTCATTGCATGGACAATAGTCACACAAATTACAAGTTTACCTCACTTAAAAGAGCATATGGTCACAATTTTTAACACCTACGACCACATTTGGAATAATTTTATGTGACCAAAGCCCACAACAACACAATCGTTGTGTGACCAAATGGTTGCAATCAGCAACACACAAATAAAAATAAAGTGGTCATTGCATGGACCATAGTCACGCAAAATACAAGTTCACATCACTTAAAAGAGCATATGGTATTTATAACACCTACGGCCACATTTGGCATAATTTTAGGTGACCAAAGCCCACAACAATACACTCGTTGTGTGACCAAATGGTTGCAATCAGCCACACACACATAAAAATAAAGTTTTCATTGCATGGACAATAGTCACACAAATTACAAGTTTACCTCACTTAAAAGAGCATATTGTCACAATTTTTAATACCTACAACCACATTTGGAATAATTTTATGTGACCAAAGCCCACAACAACACACTCGTTGTGTGACCAAATGGTTGCAATCAGCAACACACAAATAAATATAAAGTGGTCATTGCATGGACCATAGTCACGCAAAATACAAGTTCACCTCACTTAAAAGAGCATATGGTCACAATTTATAACACCTATGGCCACATTTGGCATAATTTTGGGTGACCAAAGCCCACAACAACACACTCGTTGTGTGACCAAATGGTTGCAATCAGCCACACACACATAAAAATAAAGTGGCTATTGCATGGACAATAGTCACACAAAATACAAGTTTACCTCACTTAAAAGAGCATATGGTCACAATTTTTAACACCTACGGCCACATTTGGCATAATTTTATGTGACCAAAGCCCACAACAACACACTCGTTGTGTGACCAAATGGTTGCAATCAGCCACACACACATAAAAATAAAGTGGCAATTGCATGGACAATAGTCACACAAATTACAACTTTACCTCACTTAAAAGAGCATATGGTCATAATTTTTAACACCTACGACCACATTTGGCATAATTTTATGTGACCAAAGCCCACAACAACACACTCGGTGTGTGACCAAATGGTTGCAATCAGCCACACACACATAAAAAAGTGGCAATGCATGGACAATTGTCACACTTTTTAACACCTACGGCCACATTTGACATAATTTTATGTGACCAAAGCCCACAACAACAAACTCGTTGTGTGACCAAATGGTTGCAATCAGCCACACACACATAAAAATAAAGTGGCCATTGTATGGACAATTGTCACACTTTTTAACACCTACGGCCACATTTGACATAATTTTATGTGACCAAAGCCCACAACAACAAACTCGTTGTGTGACCAAATGGTTGCAATCAGCCACACACACATAAAAATAAAGTGGCAATTGCATGGACAATAGTCACACAAATTACAAGTTTACCTCACTTAAAATAGCATATGGTCACAATTTATTACACCTACGGGCACATTTGTTATAATTTTAGGTGACCAAAGCCCACAACAATACACTCGTTGTGTGACCAATGGTTGCAATCAACCAGACACACATAAAAATAAAGTTCTCATTGCATGGACAATAGTCACACAAATTACAAGTTTACCTCACTTAAAAGAGCATATGGTCACAATTTTTAACACCTACGACCACATTTGGAATAATTTTATGTGACCAAAGCCCACAACAACACACTTGTTGTGTGACCAAATGGTTGCAATCAGCAACACACAAATAAAAATAAAGTGGTCATTGCATGGACCATAGTCACGCAAAATACAAGTTCACCTCACTTAAAAGAGCATATGGTCACAATTTATAACACCTACGGCCACATTTGGCATAATTTTAGATGACCAAAGCCCACAACAATACACTCGTTGTGTGACCAAATGGTTGCAATCAGCCACACACACAAAAAAATAAAGTGGCCATTGCATGGACAATAGTCACACAAAATACAAGTTTACCTCACTTAAAAGAGCATATGGTCACAATTTTTAACACCTACGGCCAAATTTGGCATAATTTTTTGTGACCAAAGCCCACAACAACACACTCCTTGTGTGACCAAATGGTTCCAATCAGCCACACACAAATAAAAATAAAGTGATCATTGCATGGACAATAGTCACACAAAATACAAGTTTACCATACTAAAAAGAGCATATGGTCACGCTTTTTAACACCTACGACAACATTCGGCATAATTTTATGTGACCAAAGCCCACAACAACACACTCGTTGTGTGCCCAAATGGTTGCAATCAGCCACACACACATAAAAATAAAGTGGCCATTGCATGGACAATTGTCACACAAAATACAAGTTTACCTCACTTAAAAGAGCATATGGTCACAATTTTTAACACCTACGGCCACATTTGGCATAATTTTATGTGACAAAAGCCCACAACAACACACTGGTTGTGTGACCAAATGGTTGCAATCAGCCACACACACATAAAAATAAAGTGGCAATTGCATGGACAATAGTCACACAAATTACAACTTTACCTCACTTAAAAGAGCATATGGTCATAATTTTTAACACCTACGAGCACATTTGGCATAATTTTATGTGACCAAAGCCCACAACAACACACTCGTTGTGTGACCAAATGGTTGCAATCAGCCACACACACATAAAAAAGTGGCCATTGCATGGACAATTGTCACACTTTTTAACACCTACGGTCACATTTGACATAATTTTATGTGACCAAAGCCCACAACAACAAACTCGTTGTGTGANAAAGTCCACAACAACACACTCGTTGTGTGACCAAATGGTTGCAATCAGCCACACACACATAAAAATAAAGTGGCAATTGCATGGACAATAGTCACACAAATTACAAGTTTACCTCACTTAAAAGAGCATATGGTCACAATTTATAACACCTACGGCCACATTAGGCATATTTTTAGGTGACCAAAGCCCACAACAATAAACTCGTTATGTGACCAAATGGTTGCAATCAGCCACACACACATAAAAATAAAGTGGCAATTGCATGGACAATAGTCACACAAATTACAAGTTTACCTCACTTAAAAGAGCCTATGGTCACAAATTATAACACCTACGGCCACATTTGACATAATTTTAGGTGACCAAAGCCCACAACAATACACTCGTTGTGTGACCTAATGGTTGCAATCAGCCACACACACATAAAAATAAAGTGGCCATTGCATGGACAATTGTCACATTTTGTAACATCTACGACCACATTTGACATAATTTTATGTGAGCAAAGTCCACAACAACACACTCGTTGTGTGACCAAATGGTTGCAATCAGCGACACACACATAAAAATAAAGTGGCCATTGCATGGACAATTGTCACACTTTTTAACACCTACGGCCACATTTGACATAATTTTATGTGACCAAAGCCCACAACAACAAACTCGTTGTGTGACCAAATGGTTGCAATCAGCCACACACACATAAAAATAAAGTGCTCATTGCATGGACAATAGTCACACAAATTACAAGTTTACCTCACTTAAAAGAGCATATGGTCACAATTTATAACACCTACGGCCACATTTGGCCTAATTTTATGTGACCAAAGCCCACAACAACACACTCGTTATGTGACCAAATGGTTGCAATCAGCCACACACACATAAAAATAAAGTGGCCATTGCATGGACAATTGTCACACAAATTACAAGTTTACCTCACTTAAAAGAGCATATGGTCACAATTTATAACACCTACGGCCACATTAGGCATATTTCTAGGTGACCAAAGCCCACAACAATAAACTCGTTATGTGACCAAATGGTTGCAATCAGCCACACACACATAAAAATAAAGTGGCAATTGCATGGACAATAGTCACACAAATTACAAGTTTACCTCACTTAAAAGAGCCTATGGTCACAATTTATAACACCTACGGCCACATTTGGCATAATTTTAGGTGACCAAAGCCCACAACAATACACTCGTTGTGTGACCAAATGGTTGCAATCAGCCACACACACAAAAAAATAAAGTGGCCATTGCATGGACAATTGTCACACTTTTTAACATCTACAACCTTATGTGAGCAAAGTCCACAACAACACACTCGTTGTGTGACCAAATGGTTGCAATCAGCGACACACACATAAAAATAAAGTGGCCATTGCATGGACAATTGTCACAATTTTTAACACCTACGGCCACATTTGACATAATTTTATGTGACCAAAGCCCCCACAATAACACACTCGTTGTGTGACCAAATGGTTGCAATCAGCCACACACACATAAAAAATAAGTGGCAATTGCATGGACAGTAGTCACACAAATTACAAGTTTACCTCACCAAAAAGAGCATATGGTCACAAATTATAACACCTACGGCCACATTTGGCATAATTTTATGTGACCAAAGCCCACAACAACACACTCGTTGTGTGACCAAATGGTTGCAATCAGCCACACACACATAAAAATAAAGTGGCCATTGCATGGACAATTGTCACACGAATTACAAGTTTACCTCACATAAAAGAGCATATGGTCACAATTTTTAAAACCTACGGCCACATTTGGCATAATTTTATGTGACCAAAGCCCACAACAACACACTCGTTGTGTAACCAAAAAGTTGCAATCAGCCACACACACATAAAAATAAAGTGGCTATTGCATGGACAATTGTCACACTTTTTAACACCTACGGCCACATTTGACATCATTTTATGTGACCAAAGCCCACAACAACACACTCGTTGTGTGACCAAATGGTTGCAATCAGCCACACACACATAAAAATGAAGTGCTCATTGCATGGACAATAGTCACACAAATTACAATTTTACCTCACGTAAAAGAGCATATGGTCACAATTTATAACACCTACGGCCACATTAGGCATATTTTATGTGACCAAAGCCCACAACAACACACTCGTTGTGTGACCAAATGGTTGCAATCAGCCACACACACATAAAAATAAAGTGGCCATTGCATGGCCAATTGTCACACAAATTACAAGTTTACCTCACTTTAAAGAGCATATGGTCACAATTTATAACACCTACGGCCACATTAGGCATATTTTTAGGTGACCAAAGCCCACAACAATAAACTCGTTATGTGACCAAATGGTTGCAATCAGCCACACACACATAAAAATAAAGTGGCAATTGCATGGACAATAGTCACACAAATTACAAGTTTACCTCACTTAAAAGAGCCTATGGTCACAATTCATAACACCTACGGCCACATTTGGCATAATTTTAGGTGACCAAAGCCCACAACAATACACTCGTTGTGTGACCAAATGGTTGCAATCAGCAACACACACATAAAAATAAAGGGGTCATTGCATGGACAATTGTCACACTTTTTAACATCTACGACCACATTTGACATAATATTATGTGAGCAAATTCCACAACAACACACTCGTTGTGTGACCAAATGGTTGCAATCAGCGACACACACATAAAAATAAAGTGGCCATTGCATGGACAATTGTCACACTTTTTAACACCTACGGCCACATTTGACATAATTTTATGTGACCAAAGCCCACAACAACACACTCGTTGTGTGACCAAATGGTTGCAATCAGACACACACACATAAAAAAAAGTGGCCTTTGCATGGACAATTGTCACACAAATTACAAGTTTACCTCACTTAAAAGAGCATATGGTCACAATTTTTAACACCTACGGCCACATTTGGCATAATTTTATGTGACCAAAGCCCACAACAACACACTCGTTGTGTGACCAAATGGTTGCAATCAGCCACACACACATAAAAATAAAGTGGCCATTGCATGGACAATTGTCACACAAATTACAAGTTTACCTCACTTAAAAGAGCATATGGTCACAATTTTTAAAACCTACGGCCACATTTGGCATAATTTTATGTGACCAAAGCCCACAACAACACACTCGTTGTGTGACCAAATGGTTGCAATCAGCCACACACACATAAAAATAAAGTGGCCATTGCATGGACAATTGTCACACAAATTACAAGTTTACCTCACTTAAAAGAGCATATGGTCACAATTTTTAAAACCTACGGCCACATTTGGCATAATTTTATGTGACCAAAGCCCACAACAACACACTCGTTGTGTAACCAAAAAGTTGCAATCAGTCACACACACATAAAAATAAAGTGGCCATTGCATGGACAATTGTCACACTTTTTAACACCTACGCCACAATTTGACATTCATTTTTATGTGCCAAAGCCCACAAAACAAGCAACATCGTTGTGTGACCAAATGGGTTGCAATCAGCCACAACACACATAAAAATGAAAGTGCTCATTGCAGGACAATAGCACACAAATAACAATTTACCTCACTTAAAAGAGCATATGGTCACAATTATAACACCTACGCACCATTTGGCATAGTTAGGAGACCAAAGGCCCACAACAATACAAAAACCTCCGGTGTTTTGACCAAATGGTTGCAATCAGCCACACACACATAAAAATAAAGTGGCCATTGCATGGACAATAGTCACACAAATTACAAGTTTACCTCACTTAAAAGGGCATATGGTCACAATTTATAACACCTACGGCCACATTTGGCATAATTTTATGTGACCAAAGCCCACAACAACACACTCGTTGTGTGACCAAATGGTTGCAATCAGCCACACACACATAAAATAAAGTGGCAATTGCATGGACATTGTCACACAAATTACAAGTTTACCTCACTTAAAAGGGCATATGGTCACAATTTATAACACCTACGGCCACATTTGGCATAATTTTATGTGACCAAAGCCCACAACAACACACTCGTTGTGTGACCAAATGGTTGCAATCAGCGACACACACATAAAAATAAAGTGGCCATTGCATGGACAATTGTCACAATTTTTAACACCTACGGCCACATTTGACATAATTTTATGTGACCAAAGCCCCCACAATAACACACTCGTTGTGTGACCAAATGGTTGCAATCAGCCACACACACATAAAAATTAAGTGGCAATTGCATGGACAGTAGTCACACAAATTACAAGTTTACCTCACCAAAAAGAGCATATGGTCACAAATTATAACACCTACGGCCACATTTGGCATAATTTTATGTGACCAAAGCCCACAACAACACACTCGTTGTGTGACCAAATGGTTGCAATCAGCCACACACACATAAAAATAAAGTGGCCATTGCATGGACAATTGTCACACGAATTACAAGTTTACCTCACATAAAAGAGCATATGGTCACAATTTTTAAAACCTACGGCCACATTTGGCATAATTTTATGTGACCAAAGCCCACAACAACACACTCGTTGTGTAACCAAAAAGTTGCAATCAGCCACACACACATAAAAATAAAGTGGCTATTGCATGGACAATTGTCACACTTTTTAACACCTACGGCCACATTTGACATCATTTTATGTGACCAAAGCCCACAACAACACACTCGTTGTGTGACCAAATGGTTGCAATCAGCCACACACACATAAAAATGAAGTGCTCATTGCATGGACAATAGTCACACAAATTACAATTTTACCTCACGTAAAAGAGCATATGGTCACAATTTATAACACCTACGGCCACATTAGGCATATTTTATGTGACCAAAGCCCACAACAACACACTCGTTGTGTGACCAAATGGTTGCAATCAGCCACACACACATAAAAATAAAGTGGCCATTGCATGGCCAATTGTCACACAAATTACAAGTTTACCTCACTTTAAAGAGCATATGGTCACAATTTATAACACCTACGGCCACATTAGGCATATTTTTAGGTGACCAAAGCCCACAACAATAAACTCGTTATGTGACCAAATGGTTGCAATCAGCCACACACACATAAAAATAAAGTGGCAATTGCATGGACAATAGTCACACAAATTACAAGTTTACCTCACTTAAAAGAGCCTATGGTCACAATTCATAACACCTACGGCCACATTTGGCATAATTTTAGGTGACCAAAGCCCACAACAATACACTCGTTGTGTGACCAAATGGTTGCAATCAGCAACACACACATAAAAATAAAGGGGTCATTGCATGGACAATTGTCACACTTTTTAACATCTACGACCACATTTGACATAATTTTATGTGAGCAAAGTCCACAACAACACACTCGTTGTGTGACCAAATGGTTGCAATCAGCGACACACACATAAAAATAAAGTGGCCATTGCATGGACAATTGTCACACTTTTTAACACCTACGGCCACATTTGACATAATTTTATGTGACCAAAGCCCACAACAACACATTCGTTGCGTGACCAAATGGTTGCAATCAGCCACACACACATAAAAATAAAGTGGCAATTGCATGGACAGTAGTCACACAAATTACAAGTTTACCTCACTTAAAAGAGCATATGGTCACAATTTATAACACCTACGGCCACATTTGGCCTAATTTTATGTGACCAAAGCCCACAACAACACACTCGTTATGTGACCAAATGGTTGCAATCAGCCACACACACATAAAAATAAAGTGGCCATTGCATGGACAATTGTCACACAAATTACAAGTTTACCTCACTTAAAAGAGCATATGGTCACAATTTATAACACCTACGGCCACATTTGGCATAATTTTATGTGACCAAAGCCCACAAAAACACCAACTGTTGTGTTCGGACCAAATGGTTGCAATCAGCCGTCACACAAATAAAGAGATAAAGTGGTATGCCTCAGGGACAATAGTCACACCAAAATACAATTTACCTCACTTTAAAGAATATGGCAGAATTTTTAAACACTTGAGCCACATTTGGCATAGGTTATGTGACCGAGCCTACAACAGAACACTGTTGGTATGACCATGAATGGTTGCAATCGGCCACACAAACAATAAAAAATAAGTTATTGGCGATTGCAATGGACAATAGTCACAAAAAATACAAGTACCTCACTTAAAAGAGCATATGATCACACTTTTTAACACCTACGGCCACATTTGGCATACTCTTATGTGAGCAAAGCCTACGACAACACACTGGTTATGTGACCAAATGGTTGCAATCAGCCACACACAAATAAAAATAAAGTGGTCATTGCATGGACAATAGTCACACAAAATACAAGTTTTCCTCCCTTAAAAGAGCATATGGTGACACTTTTAAACACCTACGGCCACATTTGGCATAACTTTATGCGACCAAAACCCACAACAACACACTCGTTGTGTGACCAAATGGTTGCAATCAGCCACACACAAATAAAAATAAAGTGGTCATTGCAAGGACAATAGTCACACGAAATACAAGTTTTCCTCTTTAATCGAGCATATGTCACACTTTTAAACACCAACGACGACATTTGGCATAGTTTTATGTGACCAAAGCACACAACAACACACTCGTTGTGTGACCATATGGTTGCAATCAGCCACACATAAATAAGAATAAATTGGCCATTGCATGGACAATAGTCACACAAAATACAAGTTTACCTCACTTAAAAGAGCATATGGTCACTCTTTTTAACACCTATGGCCACATTTGACATAATTCTATGTGACAAAAGCCAATAACAACACACTCCTTTTCTGACCAAATGGTTGCAATCAGCAACACACAAATAAAAATAAAGTGGCCATTGCATGGACAATAGTCACACGAAAAACAAGTTTTCCTCTCTTAAAAGAGCATATGGTCACACTTTTAAACACCTACGGCCACATTTGGCATAGTTTTATGTGACCAAAGCCCACAACAACACTCTCGTTGTGTGACCATATGGTTGCAATCAGCCACACACAAATAAAAATAAATTGGCCATTGCATGGACAATAGTCACACAAAATACAAGTTTACCTCACTTAAAAGAACATATGGTCACACTTTTTAACACCTATGGCCACATTTGACATAATTCTATGTGACAAAAGCCAACAACAACACACTCCTTTTCTGACCAAATGGTTGCAATCAGCAACACACAAATAAAAATAAAGTGGCCATTGCATGGACAATAGTCACACGAAATACAAGTTTTCCTCTCTTAAAAGAGCATATGGTCACACTTTTAAACACCTACGGCCACATTTGGCATAGTTTTATGTGACCAAAGCCCACAACAACACTCTCGTTGTGTGACCATATGGTTGCAATCAGCCACACACGTTTACCTCCCTTAAAAGAGCATATGGTCACACTTTTAAACACCTACGACCACATTTGGCATAATTTTATGTAACCAAAGCCCACAACAGCACACTCGTTGTGTGACCAAATGGTTGCAATCAGCCACACACAAATAAAAATAAAGTGGCCATTGCGTGGACAATAGTCACACAAAATACAAGTTTACCTCACTTAAAAGAGCATATGGTCACATTTTTTAACACCTTCAGCCACATTTGGCATAAGTTTATGTGACAAAAGCCCACAACAAGATACTCATTGTGTGACCAAATGGTTGCAATCAGCCACATGCAAATAAAAAAAAATTGCCAATTGCATGGACGATAGTCACACAAAATACAAGTTTACCTCACTTAAAAGAGCATATGGTCATACTTTTTAACACCTTCGACCACATTTGGCATAATTTTATGTGACTAAAGCCCACAACAAGACTCTCGTTGTGTGACCAAATGGTTGCAATCAGCCACACACAAATAAAAATTAAGTGGCCATTTCATGGACAATAGTCACAAAAAATACAAGTTTACCTCACTTAAAAGAGCATATGATCACACTTTTTAACACCTACGGTCACATTTGGCATACTCTTATGTGAGCAAAGCCTACGACAACACACTCGTTGTGTGACCAAATGGTTGCAATCAGCCACACACAAATAAAAATAAAGTGGCCATTGCGTGGACAATAGTGTGACACCCTTGCCACAACAACCACCAATTACAATACACCCAGGATTAATCATCAACATGCAATAACATAATGATCTGATAACCTAAATTAAGTGCGGAAGCATTAAAATATATAAGTAAAATAGTGCAACAGTATCAAACACCCTACAGTGCTATGGGGTACCGAGTCTAAGTCTACACACCCAATACAATTATTACAATCATCCAGAATATATTACAACATTGTCTCATAACATAAATTACCGATGAAATAGTACCAAGTCTTCCGAATCTTCCCGAATGACCTAACTAGAAGGTCCAGCAGCCGATTTACCCTTTCCTGTAAAAATAAAGACAACTGAGGGGTAAGCTAATGCTTAGTGAATACACAGATTTACACATTTTATAAATCCTTATGATGCCCACAAGAGTAGCACCGACGACACACGTCGTGCACTCTCCACGTACACAAAGTACGACCACACATGAGCCGTCGCTCTTACGAGCCCAAAGCTCGTCCTTTAAAACATACTACTGAGACAGACATAACATCGGGGATGACATACTGCCTACCGGACCTGGAGGGATCAGCTCCAGCATCATATAGAGCAGTAATATCAGAGTAACAGATGCGACCCGCCGGTCCATCGTAGATGCACAACAAACGAACGGACATGCATCAAATAAGAATGTGCATCTAAATCTACGCAAGTTAGTAGAATTCCAAACGAAAAATGAAGCAACATGTCTCAGTAAGCAAAAGCAATCATAAAGCAGATATAAACATGCGAAATCATATGTATTCACAGTGGGTGCGTAATTAAACTTTTAACCAAATTTTATTTCTCCTCGGGCTTTCAACCGGATCCACCAAGTACCCCACTGTGGGTTAAATAACACCACAAGGGACCTGCTATATTAATTACAACAATACCTCGTATCAATAACCATTTAAGTTCATAACACCAAACTTTATAAGTTTTGCAATATTTTTCTCATTTCGGGTCCATGTCTAAATTCATACCATAATTAAATTTGAACTCATCTCATGTTCATACATTGTCCTTTGTATAACCCATGTCATTTTATGTGTTGTTTATGAGTTTTATTCAAAAATACTTGAGTTTAGAGAGTAGGATTCTCAATTTTAGGCATTAAACTCGAATTTTTATGATTAGATTCGAACCCATGCATCAGATTCGAACCACCCTTCGAATCTAGGGTTAGATTCGAAACCCCATAGTACAGATTTGACTCCCATTCGAGTTTAGGTGATAGATTCGAACCATATGACACACACTCGAAAACACACTCGAATCTAGTACCAAACTCGAGTTTGTTCTTACATTTCGACTCTGTTCTTGGCATATTCGAGTCTGTTCATCATTTCAGCTTAAATCCTTCATTTCTAAGTCAAAAATCATGAATATGTCAAGTATCATGCCTAGATTCGATCATATTATGCATATACTATCATATTCTTGCAATATTTCAAGCAAAACAAGCTCCAATTTACATAAAATGACAGATTCGAAATTCTAGTTCTTCAAAACCGAAACAATAAACTTAAAAGATTCGATTCTTACCTCAATTCGTACGAAATCAGAAATCCGTTTGCAGATTGTTGTTGTACTCCACGAGATCTTTCCGTTGACGTAAAATTCTCGATAATCGGACGGTCGGTTTGTGAAATAACTTAGAGAGATGTAGAGAGGAAATTTCTAGAGAGAGAAACTAGAGAGAGAGAGAGTGCATGTGAAAAATGAAGACTCTTATCTTTTTTTATTCCCATTTTCACCATTTTGCACATTTCTCCCCTCGACTTAACCGGTTCCATAAAATACTGATTTAATCTTAAAATTATCATCAATACTTTTAAATTAATAATACTCCATAACAATGATTCCGAGTTCAATTTTCTTAAAAATAGCAACAAACTTTCTAAATATCCAAAACACATAATAATCGCTCAAATTTCAACTTAAATATATATATTTTTCCACTTAATTAACCAAAATACAATAAAATAAATCCGAGGATGTTAGAGTATGGGCTCCACCACGCTCAACTTTGTCCTCGAAGTTACTCGGATTCAAATAGTTTCGGATACTTTCTTAACATTTCTGACTTAGCTTCCCATGTATGATTTGCTCCCTTATGACGCTTCCAACGTATAAGCACCATTTCTATCTATTTGCTCCTCAACTTCTTCATCTTAGTATCCAATACACATTCTGGCTCCTCCACATATCGAAGCCTTTCATCAACTTGCAGTTCTGTGTGGTCTGCCCAATCCTCATTTCCAGTGTTAAATGATTTTCGAAGATTCCCAACGTGAAATACTGGATGTATGCCTGACATCTCTTCAGGCAACTCTAGGCGATATGATTGATTTCCAACCCTTTCTATTATCTTAGAGGGCCCAACAAATCTCGCAGCCAACTTGCCCCTCTTCACAAACGAGTAACACCCCTCATGGGTGATACTTTCAGATAAACCCAGTCGTTCACTTCAAAGTTGATCGGTTTGTGTCTTCTGTCATAATAGCTTTTCTATCGGTCCTGGGCTGCTTTCATGTTCTGCCTGATCAGCTGTATTTTCTCATTTGTTTCTTGAAGCAAGGCCGGCCCAGCGATTGGTGTTTCACCCGTTTCTCTCCAACATGTAGGAGTCCTACATCTCCTTCCATATAAAGCCTCAAACGGTGCTTTCTTAATTGTTGCATGGTAACTGTTGTTATATGAAAACTCTATTAGTGGCAGGTGATCATCCCAGTTGCCACCAAGATCTAACACACAAGATCTCATCATATCTTCCAAAGTAAGGATCGTTCGTTCACTTTGGCCATCGGTTTGCGGACGATAGGCTGTACTCATTGCTATTCTCGTCCCCAACCCCTCTTGTAGTGCCGACCAGAAGTTCGAAGTAAATCGGCTATCTCGATCCGATACTATGGATTTAGGCACTCCATGCCTAGAAATGATCTCGTCCACATATATCTGAGCTAACTTCTCCAGCGAATAACTTTCACGAATCGGTATGAAGTGAGCCGACTTAGTTAACCGATCCACTATTACCCAAACTGCATCGTGTTGTCGCTTAGTTTTCGGCAGCTTTGTAACAAAATCCATTGTAATGTGCTCCCACTTCCATTCCGGAATAGGAAGCGGTTGCAGACTGCCATACGGTTGTTGATGTTCGGCCTTTACCAACCGACAAGTTCGGCATCTTTCTACATATTGCCCTATGTCTTTCTTTAATCCCAGCCACCAAAAGTCTGCCTTTAAGTCGTTGTACATCTTTGTGCTCCCGGGATGTACAGAAAATTTAGATTGATGCGCTTCTTCAATGATAACATTTCTCATACCACCATACTTCGGCACCCAAATCCTTCCGTATACACCTTTTAATCCAGACTCGCTAGTTTCCATATTCTTAATCTGTACTCTAATATCCTCAGCACCGACATTTTCTTCTTTCAAAGCTTCTAGTTGGGCAGCTTTGACATCGTTAATGATCGTGGAACTTAGTATAGTGGACGTCATCATATAGCGGCAATCCTTAGCATAAGCTTTCCGGCTCAAGGCATCGGCTACTACATTAGCCTTTCCGGGATGATAAAGTATCTCACAATCGTAGTCTTTAATAAGCTCCATAGACCTACGTTGTCTCATATTAAGTTCCTTCTGGCTAAAAATATACTTCAAGCTCTTATTGTCCGTGTAAAGTTGACACTTAGTACCGTACAGGTAGTGCCTCCATAATTTCAAAGCAAATGTTACTGCGGTCAACTCCAGATCATGAGTCGAATAATTCTTCTCATGCTGCTTCAACTGTCTTGAAGCATACGCTATAACCTTCCCACGCTGCATCAGTACAGCGCCTAACCCTAACCTCGAAGCATCGGTATAAACCACAAAATCGTCATTGCCTTCCGGTAAGGCAAGTATCGGAGCCTCGCTTAACGCTTTCTTCAGAACCTCAAAGGACTCCTGTTGCACAGTTTCCCATATAAACGGTGCATTCTTCTTGGTTAATGCAGTTAGAGGAGCTGCAATTTTTGAGAAATCCTTAATAAATCTCCGATAATACCCTGCCAGTCCAAGAAAACTTCTAACTTCGGTAGCTGATTGAGGCGGCTCCCAGTTCTTTATCGCTTCAACTTTGGCTGGATCTACAGAAATCCCAGCTCCCGAGATAACATGTCCAAGAAACTGAATTTGTTGCAGCCAAAACTCACACTTCGAGAATTTGGCATACAACTTCTCTTTTCTCAATAACTCCAATAACTCTGCTAAATGAACAGCATGCTCAGCCTCAGACTTAGAGTATACCAGAATGTCATCAATAAAAACAATCACCGACTTGTCTAACATCGGTCTGCAAACTCGGTTCATTAAGTCCATAAAAACAGCTGGGGCATTGGTTAACTCGAAAGGCATAACCAAGAACTCGTAATGCCCATAACGTGTCCTAAATGCTGTCTTAGGCACATCTTCTTCTCGAACTTTCAGCTGATGGTACCCCGACCTTAAGTCGATCTTAGAAAATACACTCGCGCCATGTAATTGATCAAACAAGTCATCTATCCTCGGTAGTGGATACTTGTTCTTGATCGTCAACTTATTCAGCTCCCGGTAGTCTATGCACATCCTCATCGTGCCGTCCTTCTTTTTAACAAACAATACCGGAGCTCCCCACGGCGATGAACTCGGCCGAATGAAGCCCTTGTCCAACAACTCTTGAAGTTGTGTCATCATCTCTTTCATCTCAGTTGGGGCAAGGCGATAAGGAGAACGAGCTACCGGTGCAGCTCCGAGGATCAGATCAATTCGAAACTCAACTTGTCTCTCAGGCGGCACGCCAGACAAGTCTTCCAGAAACACATCCAGGAATTGTGATACAACAGGCACATCGGCCAACGTCTTCTTCTCAGCCTTAGCATCAACAGCATATGCTAAATAGGCATCACATCCCTTTGCAACAAGCTTTCGGGCTTTTGCAATAGTTAATAAGCACAGATCCCCACTTCTCCTATCCCCGTAAATACAGATCTCACGCCCCTCCGGAGTAGTTATCTTTATCATCCGCTTCTTACATACTATGTGGGCTTCATTCTCTATCAACCAATCCATCCCGATTATCACATCAAATTCACTGAATTCTATCGGTATCAGATCCAAATTGAAGACTACATCTTCAATCACTAACGTGCAGTTACGGTATACGTGATCTACTTTTACTAAAGTATTGCTAGCAGTTTCTATGTCAAGTACGGCAGATAACTTAGACAGTGGCATCGACAATAGTTGAGCAAGAGCAGTAGACACAAAGGACCGGTTGGCACCCGAATCGAAAAGAACTCGTGCAGGCATGGAATTAACAATAAACATACCAGTAACCACCTCGGGGTTTTCCTTAGCCTCCTCTGCAGTAATCTGAAATGCACGAGCCGGTGCCCTTTGTGGCTGGTTCCGACGGTTGACTGAACCTCCACTAGATCCTCCAGATGATCGGGTCGATGATGGAGCAGCAGCTGCTGGATCGTTCTTTCTGCAATTTCTACTGTAGTGCCCCCATACACCACACTTATGACAGGCATCTCCTTTCCTTGGGCACTCACTCTGAAAATGGCCCAACTTTCCACAGCAAAAGCAAGCACGTCCATTAGTGCACTTGCCGAAGTGTTCTAAGTGACACCTATTACAATATCGCGGCTCGGTATTGATGGAGTAGGCACGAGCACGACCAGAAGAACTAGATTGACGGCAATAAGATTGTTGAGGTGAGTACTGTGAAGACCGGGAAGAACCAGAATATCCTCCCTCGCGCTGGCGCTTTGGCGGTGACGATTGTGTTGGGTTGGTGGAAGCAGCAGCAGACCCAATAGAATAGCCCGACATGATCTAAATCTGCTCTACATTTCTGGCAGCCTCAAGTAAGCCAACAAATGTAGGGTAGCAGACGTTGCTCATAACCCTTCTAATTTCAATATCCAGACCAGCCTCGAATCTGGTCACCTTCCTTTCTTCAGTATTAATTTGATGAGGCGCAAACAGACTCAGCCTCGTGAATTCCACAGCATATTGGGACACAGTCTTAGTCCCCTGCATCAGCGCCATAAACTTCGCTTCCAACCTTCGGCGCTCATCAACCGGACAGTATTGCTGAGTGAATATGTCCGTGAACTCAGCCCAAGTCATGACAGAAACCTTCTCCAACGTCAAAGCATTCACCATAGCATTCCACCACATGATCGCATCATTGGTGAACATAGCGGTAGCATACCGAACCATGTCCTTCTCAGCACAGTCGCTGATTCGGATGTCTGTTCGGTTGCCGTTATCCATTCGAGTGCGGCAACAGCGTCTCCTAAACCGTTAAACTCCACCGCCCCGTTTCCTTTAAAATCCTTAAACCGACACCCCCTGGGTTTGTTAGATGACCCAGTGTAGTCATCTTGTTCCTCATTATTTCCCTCCCTTTCTTTTTCTTTGTTCTTCCTTTTATCTTCTCTTCTCTTAGCATCGGCCTCATCTCGAGCCCGAAACTGATCTTGTATCATCTTATTCTGCTCAGCCATCATGGCTAGCATCATCTCTCTGGCTTCTTCGGGTGTCATTCCTCCTCCAGACATGTTCTGAAAATATAAACATATAACTTCTTTAATAACATGTCATCAATTTAAAGACACCACTCATTTGTCCCGTATGATAGTCAATCTCTTATAATTACTAGATCATAACCTATCTTAGTTCAGATCATTACTTAAATCACTACATATCATTACCTAATGTTTGAGATCAAGACCTCACGGACACTTGAATCTCAAACTACTGCTCTGATACCATCTCGTGTGACACCCTTGCCACAACAACCACCAATTACAATACACCCAGGATTAATCATCAACATGCAATAACATAATGATCTGATTACCTAAATTAAGTGCGGAAGCATTAAAATATATAAGTAAAATAGTGCAACAGTATCAAACACCCTACAGTGCTATGGGGTACCGAGTCTAAGTCTACACACCCATTACAATTATTACAATCATCCAGAATATATTACAACATTGTCTCATAACATAAATTACCGATGAAATAGTACCAAGTCTTCCGAATCTTCCCGAATGACCTAACTAGAAGGTCCAGCAGCCGATTTACCCTTTCCTGTAAAAATAAAGACAACTGAGGGGTAAGCTAATGCTTAGTGAATACACAGATTTACACATTTTATAAATCCTTATGATGCCCACAAGAGTAGCACCGACGACACACGTCGTGCACTCTCCACGTACACAAAGTATGACTACACATGAGCCGTCGCTCTTACGAGCCCAAAGCTCGGCCTTTAAAACATACTACTGAGACAGACATAACATCGGGGATGACATACTGCCTACCGGACCTGGAGGGATCAGCTCCAGCATCATATAGAGCAGTAACATCAGAGTAACAGATGCGACCCACCGGTCCATCGTAGATGCACAACAAACGAACGGACATGCATCAAATAAGAATGTGCATCTAAATCTACGCAAGTTAGTAGAATTCCAAACGAAAAATGAAGCAAAATGTCTCAGTAAGCAAAAGCAATCATAAAGCAGATATAAACATGCGAAATCATATGTACTCACAGTGGGTGCGTAATTAAACTTTTAACCAAATTTTATTTCTCCTCGGGCTTTCAACCGGATCCACCAAGTACCCCACTGTGGGTTAAATAACACCACAAGGGACCTGCTATATTAATTACAACAATACCTCGTATCAATAACCATTTAAGTTCATAACACCAAACTTTATAAGTTTTGCAATATTTTTCTCATTTCGGGTCCATGTCTAAATTCATACCATAATTAAATTTGAACTCATCTCATGTTCATACATTGTCCTTTGTATAACCCATGTCATTTTATGTGTTGTTTAAGAGTTTTATTCAAAAATACTTGAGTTTAGAGAGTAGGATTCTCAATTTTAGGCATTAAACTCGAATTTTTATGATTAGATTCGAACCCATGCATCAGATTCGAACCCATGCATCAGATTCGAACCACCCTTCGAATCTAGGGTTAGATTCGAAACCCCATAGTACAGATTTGACTCCCATTCGAGTTTAGGTGATAGATTCGAACCATATGACACACACTCGAAAACACACTCGAATCTAGTACCAAACTCGAGTTTGTTCTTACATTTCGACTCTGTTCTTGGCATATTCGAGTCTGTTCATCATTTCAGCTTAAATCCTTCATTTCTAAGTCAAAAATCATGAATATGTCAAGTATCATGCCTAGATTCGATCATATTATGCATATACTATCATATTCTTGCAATATTTCAAGCAAAACAAGCTCCAGTTTACATAAAATGACAGATTCGAAATTCTAGTTCTTCAAAACCGAAACAATAAACTTAAAAGATTCGATTCTTACCTCAATTCGTACGAAATCAGAAATCCGTTTGCAGATTGTTGTTGTACTCCACGAGATCTTTCCGTTGACGTAAAATTCTCGATAATCGGACGGTCGGTTTGTGAAATAACTTAGAGAGATGTAGAGAGGAAATTTCTAGAGAGAGAAACTAGAGAGAGAGAGAGTGCATGTGAAAAATGAAGACTCTTATCTTTTTTTATTCCCATTTTCACCATTTTGCACATTTCTCCCCTCGACTTAACCGTTTCCATAAAATACTGATTTAATCTTAAAATTATCATTAATAACTTTTAAATTAATAATACTCCATAACAATGATTCCGAGTTCAATTTTCTTAAAAATAGCAACAAACTTTCTAAATATCCAAAACACATAATAATCGCTCAAATTTCAACGTAAATATATATATTTTTCCACTTAATTAACCAAAATACAATAAAATAAATCCGAGGATGTTACAAATAGTCACACAAAATACAAGTTTACCTCACTTAAAAGAGCATATGGTCACATTTATTAACACCTTCAGCCACATTTGGCATAATATTATGTGACCAAAGCCCACAACAAGATACTCATTGTGTGACCAAATGGTTGCAATCAGCCACATGCAAATAAAAAAAAATTGTCAATTGCATGGACGATAGTCACACAAAATACAAGTTTACCTCACTTAAAAGAGCATATGGTCATACTTTTTAACACCTTCGGCCACATTTGGCATAATTTTATGTGACTAAAGCCCACAACAAGACTCTCGTTGTGTGACCAAATGGTTGCAATCAGCCACACACAAATAAAAATAAAGTGGCCATTGCATGGACAATAGTCACACAAAATACAAGTTTTCCTCCCTTAAAAGAGCATATGGTAACACTTTTAAACACCTACGGCCACATTTGGCATAACTTTATGTGACCAAAACCCACAACAACACACTCGTTGTGTGACCAAATGGTTACAATCAGCCTCACACAAATAAAAATAAAGTGGCCATTGCATGGACAATAGTCACACAAAATAATAGTTTACCTCACTTAAAAGAACATATGGTCACACATTTTAACACTTGAGGCCACATTTGGCATAGTTTTATGTGACCAAAGCCCACAACAACACACTCGTTGTGTGACCATATGGTTGCAATCAGCCACACAAATAAAATAAATTGGCCATTGCATGGACAATAGTCACACAAAATACAAGTTTACCTCACTTAAAAGAACATATGGTCACACATTTTAACACTTGAGGCCAGATTTGGCATAATTTTATGTGACCAAAGCCCACAACAACACACTCGTTATGTGACCAAATGGTTGCAATCAGCCACACACAAATAAAAATAAAGTGGTCATTGCATGGACAATAGTCACACAAAATACAAGTTTTCCTCCCTTAAAAGAGCATATTGTGACACTTTTAAACACCTACGGCCACATTTGGCATAACTTTATGTGACCAAAACCCACAACAACACACTCGTTGTGTGACCAAATGGTTGCAATCAGCCACACACAAATAAAAATAAAGTGGCCATTGCAAGGACAATAATCACATGAAATACAAGTTTTCCTCTTTAAAAGAGCATATGGTCACACTTTTAAACACCTACGGCGACATTTGGCATAGTATTATGTGACCAAAGCCCACAACAACACACTCGTTGTGTGACCATATGGTTGCAATCAGCCACACATAAATAAGAATAAATTGGCCATTGCATGGACAATAGTCACACAAAATACAAGTTTACCTCACTTAAAAGAGCATATGGTCACACTTTTTAACACCTATGGCCACATTTGACATAATTCTATGTGACAAAAGCCAAAAACAACACACTCCTTTTCTGACCAAATGGTTGCAATCAGCAACACACAAATAAAAATAAAGTGGCCATTGCATGGACAATAGTCACACGAAATACAAGTTTTCCTCTTTTAAAAGAGCATATGGTCACACTTTTAAACACCTACGGCCACATTTGGCATAGTTTTATGTGACCAAAGCCCACAACAACACTCTCGTTGTGTGACCATATGGTTGCAATCAGCCACACACAAATAAAAATAAATTGGCCATTGCATGGACAATAGTCACACAAAATACAAGTCTACCTCACTTAAAAGAACATATGGTCACACTTTTTAACACCTATGGCCACATTTGACATAATTCTATGTGACAAAAGCCAACAACAACACACTCCTTTTCTGACCAAATGGTTGCAATCAGCAACACACAAATAAAATTAAATAGGCCATTGCATGGACAATAGTCACACGAAATACAAGTTTTCCTCTCTTAAAAGAACATATGGTCACACATTTTAACACTTGAGGCCACATTTGGCATAATTTTATGTGACCAAAGCCCGCAACAACACACTCGTTATGTGACCAAATGGTTGCAATCAGCCACACACGTTTACCTCCCTTAAAAGAGCATATGGTCACACTTTAAACACCTACGGCCACATTTGGCCTAATTTTATGTAACCAAAGCCCACAACAGCACACTCGTTGTGTGACCAAATGGTTGCAATCAGCCACACATAAATAAAAATAAAGTGGCCATTGCATGGAAAATAGTCACACAAAATACAAGTTCACCTCACTTAAAAGAGCATGTGGTCACACATTTTAACACTTACGGCCACATTTGGCATAATTTTAGGTGAACAAAGCCCACAACAACACACTCGTTGTGTGACCATTTGGTTGCAATCAACCACACACAAATAAAAATAAATTGGCCACTGCATGGACAATAGTCACACAAAATACAAGTTTACCTCACTTAAAAGAGCATATGGTCACACTTTTTAACACCTATGGCCACATTTGGCATTGTTTTACGTGACCAAAGCCCACAACAACACACTGGTTGTGTGACCAAATGGTTGCAATCAGCCACACACAAATAAAAATAAATTGGCCATTGCATGGACAATAGTCACAAAAAATACAAGTTTACCTCACTTAAAAGAGCATATGATCAAACTTTTTAACACCTACGGCCACATTTGGCATACTCTTATGTGAGCAAAGCCTACGACAACACACTCGTTGTGTGACCAAATGGTTGCAATCAGCCACACACAAATAAAAATAAAGTGGCCATTGCGTGGACAATAGTCACACAAAATACAAGTTTACCTCACTTAAAAGAGCATATGGTCACATTTTTTAACACCTTCAGCCACATTTGGCATAATTTTATGTGACCAAAGCCCAAAACAAGATACTCATTGTGTGACCAAATGGTTGCAATCAGCTACATGCAAATAAAAAAATAAATTGGCCATTGCATGGACAATAGTCACACAAAATACAAGTTTACCTCACTTAAAAGAACATATGGTCACACATTTTAACACTTGAGGCCACATTTGGGATAATTTTATGTGACCAAAGCCCACAACAACACACTCGTTATGTGACCAAATGGTTGCAATCAGCCACACACAAATAAAAATAAAGTGGTCATTGCATGGACAATAGTCACACAAAATACAAGCTTTCCTCCCTTAAAAGAGCATATGGTGACACTTTTAAACACCTACGGCCACATTTGGCATAACTTTATGTGACCAAAACCCACAACAACACACTCGTTGTGTGACCAAATGGTTGCAATCAGCCACACACAAATAAAAATAAAGTGGCCATTGCAAGGACAATAGTCACACGAAATACAAGTTTTCCTCTTTAAAAGAGCATATGGTCACACTTTTAAACACCTACGGCGACATTTGGCATAGTTTTATGTGACCAAAGCCCACAACAACACACTCGTTGTGGGACCATATGGTTGCAATCAGCCACACAAAAATAAAATAAATTGGTCATTGCATGGACAATAGTCACAAAAAATACAAGTTTACCTCCCTTAAAAGAACATATGGTCACACATTTTAACACTTGAGGCCACATTTGGCATAATTTTATGTGACCAAAGCCCACAACAACACACTCGTTATGTTTCCAAATGGTTGAAATCAGCCACACACAAATAAAAATAAAGTGGCCATTGCCTAGACAATAGTCACACAAAATACAAGTTTCCTCCCTTAAAAGAGCATATGGTAACAATTTTAAACACCTACGGCCACATTTGGCATAACTTTATGTGACCAAAACCCACAACAACACACTCGTTGTGTGACCAAATGGTTGCAATCAGCCTCACACAAATAAAAGTAAAGTGGCCATTGCATGGACAATAGTCACACAAAATACAAGTTAACCTCACTTAAAAGAGCATATGGTCACACTTTTTAACACCTACGGTCATATTTGGCATAGTTTTATGTGACTAAAGCCCACAACAACTCACTCGTTGTGTGATCATGTGGTTGCAATCAGCCACACACAAATAAAAATAAATTGGCCACTGCATGGACAATAGTCACACAAAATACAAGTTTACCTCACTTAAAAGAGCTTATGGTCACACATATTAACACTTGAGGCCACATTTGGCATAATTTTATGTGACCAAAGCCCACAACAACACACTCGTTGTGTGACAAAATGGTTGCAATCAGCCACACACGTTTACCTCCATTAAAAGAGCATATCGTCACACTTTTAAACACCTACGGCCACATTTGACATAATTTTATGTAACCAAAGCCCACAACAGCACACTCGTTGTGTGACCAAATGGTTGCAATCAGCCACACATAAATAAAAATAAAGTGGCCATTGCATGGACAATAGTCACACAAAATACAAGTTCACCTTCCTTAAAAGAGCATGTGGTCACACATTTTAAACACTTACGGCCACATTTGGCATAATTTTAGGTGAACAAAGCCCACAACAACACACTCGTTGTGTGACCATTTGGTTGCAATCAACCAGACACAAATAAAAATAAATTGGCCACTGCATGGACAATAGTCACACAAAATACAAGTTTACCTCACTTAAAAGAGCATATGGTCACACTTTTTAACACCTATGGCCACATTTGGCATAGTTTTACGTGACCAAAGCCCACAACAACACACTGGTTGTGTGACCAAATGGTTGCAATCAGCCACACACAAATAAAAATAAATTGGCCATTGCATGGACAATAGTCACAAAAAATACAAGTTTACCTCACTTAAAAGAGCATATGATCACACTTTTTAACACCTACGGCCACATTTGGCATACTCTTATGTGAGCGAAGCCTACGACAACACACTCGTTGTGTGACCAAATGGTTGCAATTAGCCACACACAAATAAAAATAAAGTGGCCATTGCGTGGACAATAGTCACACAAAATACAAGTTTACCTCACTTAAAAGAGCATATGGTCACATTTTTTAACACCTTCAGCCACATTTGGCATAATTTTATGTGACCAAAGCCCACAACAACACACTCGTTGTGTGACCATATGGTTGCAATCAGCCACACAAAAATAAAATAAATTGGCCATTGCATGGACAATAGTCACACAAAATACAAGTTTACCTCACGTAAAAGAGCATATGGTCACACTTTTAAACATATACGACCACATTTGGCATAACTTTATGTGACCAAAACCCAGAACAACACACTCGTTGTGTGACCAAATGGTTGCAGTTAGCCACACACAAATAAAAATAAAGTGGCCATTGCAAGGACAATAGTCACACGAAATACAAGTTTTCCTCTCTTAAAAGAGCATATGGTCACACTTTTAAACATCTACGGCCACATTAGGCATAGTTTTATGTGACCAAAGCCCACAACAACACACTCGTTGTGTGACCATATGGTTGCAATCAGCCACACATAAATAAGAATAAATTGGCCATTGCATGGACAATAGTCACACAAAATACAAGTTTACCTCACTTAAAAGAGCATATGGTCACACTTTTTAACACCTATGGCCACATTTGACATAATTCTATGTGACGAAAGCCAACAACAACACACTCCTTTTCTGACCAAATGGTTGCAATCAGCAACACACAAATAAAAATAAAGTGGCCATTGCATGGACAATAGTCACACGAAATACAAGTTTTCCTCTCTTAAAAGAGCATATGGTCATACTTTTAAACACCTACGGCCACATTTGGCATAGTTTTATGTGACCAAAGCCCACAACAACACTCTCGTTGTGTGACCATATGGTTGCAATCAGCCACACACAAATAAAAATAAATTGGCCATTGCATGGACAATAGTCACACAAAATACAAGTTTACCTCACTTAAAAGAACATTTGGTCACACTTTTTCACACCTATGGCCACATTTGACATAATTCTATGTGGCCAAAGCAAAAAACAACACACTCGTTATGTGACCAAATGGTTGCAATCAGCCGCACACAAATAAAAATAAAGTGGCCATTGCATGGACAATAGTCACACAAATTACAAGTTTCCTTCCTTAAAAGAGCATATGGTAACACTTTTAAACACCTACGGCCACATTTGGCATAACTTTATGTGACCAAAACCAACAACAACACACTCGTTGTGTGACCAAATGGTTGCAATCTGCCACACACAAATAACAATAAAGTGGTCATTGCATGGAAAATAGTCACACAAAATACAAGTTCACCTCACTTAAAAGAGCATATGATCACATTTTTTAAAACCTTCAGCCACATTTGGCATACTCTTATGTGAGCAAAGCCTACGACAACACACTCGTTGTGTGACCAAATGGTTGCAATCAGCCACACACAAATAAAAATAAAGTGGCCATTGCGTGGACAATAGTCACACAAAATACAAGTTTACCTCACTTAAAAGAGCATATGGTCACATTTTTTAACACCTTCAGCCACATTTGTCATAATTTTATGTGACCAAAGCCCACAAAAAGAGACTCATTGTGTGACCAAATGGTTGCAATCAGCCACATGCAAATAAAAAAAAAATTGCCAATTGCATGGACGATAGTCACACAAAATACAAGTTTACCTCACTTAAAAGAGCATATGGTCATACTTTTTAACACCTTCGGCCACATTTGGCATAATTTTATGTGACTATAACCCACAACAAGACTCTCGTTGTGTGACCAAATGGTTGCAATCAGCCACACACAAATAAAAATAAGTGGCCATTTCATGGACAATTGTCACACAAAATACAAGTTTACCTCACTTAAAAGAGCATATGGTCACACTTTTTAATACTACGGCCACATTTGGCATAGTTTTATGTGACCAAAGCCCACAACAACACACTCGTTGTGTGACCATATGATTGCAATCAGCCACACACAAATAAAAATAAATTGGCCATTGCATGGACAATAGTCACACAAAATACAAGTTTACCTCACATAAAAGAACATATGGTCACACATTTTAACACTTGAGGCCACATTTGGCATAGTTTTATGTGACCAAAGCCCACAACAACACACTCGTTGGGTGACCATATGGTTGCAATCAGCCACACACAAATAAAATAAATTGGCCATTGCATGGACAATAGTCACACAAAATACAAGTTCACCTCACCTAAAAGAACATATGGTCACACATTTTAACACTTGAGGCCACATTTGGCATAATTTTATGTGACCAAAGCCCACAACAACACACTCGTTATGAGACAAAATGGTTGCAATCAGCCACACACAAATAAAAATAAAGTGGCCGTTGCCTGGACAATAGTCACAGAAAATAGAAGTTTTCCTCCCTTAAAAGAGCATAAGGTAACACTTTTAAACACCTACGGCCACATTTGGCATAACTTTATGTGACCAAAACCCAGAACAACACACTCGTTGTGTGACCAAATGGTTGCAATCAGCCTCACACAAATAAAAATAAAGTGGCCATTACATGGACAATAGTCACACAACATACAAGTTTACGTCACTTAAAAGAGCATATGGTCACACTTTTTAACACCTACGGCCATATTTGGCATAGTTTTATGTGACTAAAGCCCACAAAAACACACTCGTTGTGTGATCATATGGTTGCAATCAGCCACACACAAATAAAAATAAAATGGTCATTGCATGGACAATAGTCAAACAAAATACAAGTTTAACTCACTTAAAGGAGCATATGATCACACATTTTAACACTTGAGGCCACATTTGGCATACTCTTATGTGAGCAAAGCCTACGACAACACACTCGTTATGTAACCAAATGGTTGCAATCAGGCACACACAAATAAAAATAAAGTGGTCATTGCATGGACAATAGTCACACGAAATACAAGTTTTCCTCTCTTAAAAGAGCATATGGTCACACTTTTAAACACCTACGACCACATTTGGCATAATTTTATGTGACCAAAGCCCACAACAACACACTCGTTGTGTGACAAAATGGTTGCAATCAGCCACACATAAATAAAAATAAAGTGGCCATTGCATGGACAATAGTCACACAAAATACAAGTTTACCTCACTTAAAAGAACATATGGTCACACTTTTAAACACCTACGACCACATTTGGCATAATTTTATGTGACCAAAGCCCACAACAACACACTCGTTGTGTGACAAAATGGTTGCAATCAGCCACACATAAATAAAAATAAATTGGCCATTGCATGAACAATAGTCACACAAAATACAAGTTTACCTCACTTAAAAGAACATATGGTCACACTTTTAAACACCTATGGCCACATTTGACATAATTCTATGTGACCAAAGCAAAAAACAACACACTCGTTATGTGACCAAATGGTTGCAATCAGCCACACACAAATAAAAATAAAGTGGCCATTGCATGGACAATAGTCACACAAATTACAAGTTTCCTTCCTTAAAAGAGCATATGGTAACACTTTTAAACACCTACGGCCACATTTGGCATAACTGTATGTGACCAAAGCCCACAACAACACACTCGTTATGTGACCAAATGGTTGCAATCAGCCACACACAAATAAAAATAAAGTGGCCATTGCCTGGACAATAGTCACACAAAATACAAGTTTTCCTCCCTTAAAAGAGCATATGGTAACACTTTTAAACACCTACGGCCACATTTGGCATAACTTTATGTGACCAAAACCCACAACAACACACTCGTTGTGTGACCAAATGGTTGCAATCAGCCTCACACAAATAAAAATATGTGGCCATTGCATGGACAATAGTCACACAAAATACAAGTTTACCTCACTTAAAAGAGAATATGGTCACACTTTTTAACACCTACGGCCATATTTGGCATAGTTTTATGTGACTAAAGCCCACAACAACACACCCGTTCTGTGATCATATGGTTGCAATCGGCCACACACAAATAAAAATAAATTGGCCACTGCATGGACAATAGTCAGACAAAAAACAAGTTTACCTCACTTAAAAGAGCATATGGTCACACATATTAACACTTGAGGCCACATTTGGCATAATTTTATGTGACCAAAGCCCACAACAACACACTCGTTGTGTGACAAAATGGTTGCAATCAGCCACACACGTTTACCTCCCTTAAAAGAGCATATGGTCACACTTTTAAACACCTACGGCCACATTTGGCATAATTTTATGTAACCAAAGCCCACAACAGCACACTCGTTGTGTGACCAAATGGTTGCAATCAGCCACACATAAATAAAAATAAAGTGGCCATTGCATAGACAATAGTCACGCAAAATACAAGTTCACCTCCCTTAAAAGAGCATGTGGTCACACATTTTAAACACTTACGGCCACATTTGGCATAATTTTAGGTGAACAAAGCCCACAACAACACACTCGTTGTGTGACCATTTGGTTGCAATCAACCACACAAAAATAAAAATAAATTGGCCACTGCATGGACAATAGTCACACAAAATACAAGTTTACCTCACTTAAAAGAGCATATGGTCACACATTTTAACACTTGAGGCCACATTTGGCATAGTTTTATGTGACCAAAGCCCACAACAACACACTCGTTGTGTGACCATATGGTTGCAATCAGCCACACACAAATAAAATAAATTGGCCATTGCATGGACAATAGTCACAAAAAATACAAGTTTACCTCACTTAAAAGAGCATATGATCACACATTTTAACACTTGAGGCCACATTTGGCATACTCTTATGTGAGCAAAGCCTACGACAAGACACTCGTTATGTAACCAAATGGTTGCAATCAGGCACACACAAATAAAAATAAAGTGGTCATTGCATGGACAATAGTCACACGAAATACAAGTTTTCCTCTCTTAAAAGAGCATATGGTCACACTTTTAAACACCTACGACCACATTTGGCATAACTTTATGTGACCAAAACCCACAACAACACACTCGTTGTGTGACCAAATGGTTGCAGTCAGCCACACACAAATAAAAATAAAGTGGCCATTGCAAGGACAATAGTCACACGAAATACAAGTTTTCCTCTCTTAAAAGAGCATATGGTCACACTTTTAAACACCTACGGCCACATTTGGCATAGTTTTATATGACCAAAGCCCACAACAACACACTCGTTGTGTGACCATATGGTTGCAATCAGTCACACATAAATAAGAATAAATTGGCCATTGCATGGACAATAGTCACACAAAATACAAGTTTACCTCACTTAAAAGAGCATATGGTCACACTTTTTAACACCTATGGCCACATTTGACATAATTCTATGTGACAAAAGCCAACAACAACACACTCTTTTTCTGACCAAATGGTTGCAATCAGCAACACACAAATAAAAATAAAGTGGCCATTGCATGGACAATAGTCACACGAAATACAAGTTTTCCTCTCTTAAAAGAGCATATGGTCACACTTTTAAACACCTACGGCCACATTTGGCATAGTTTTATATGATCAAAGCCCACAACAACACTCTCATTGTGTGACCATATGGTTGCAGTCAGCCACACACAAATAAAAATAAATTGGCCATTGCATGAACAATAGTCACACAAAATACAAGTTTACCTCACTTAAAAGAACATATGGTCACACTTTTAAACACCTATGGCCACATTTGACATAATTCTATGTGACCAAAGCAAAAAACAACACACTCGTTATGTGACCAAATGGTTGCAATCAGCCACACACAAATAAAAATAAAGTGGCCATTGCATGGACAATAGTCACACAACATACAAGTTTACGTCACTTAAAAGAGCATATGGTCACACTTTTTAACACCTACGGCCATATTTGGCATAGTTTTATGTGACTAAAGCCCACAAAAACACACTCGTTGTGTGATCATATGGTTGCAATCAGCCACACACAAATAAAAATAAAATGGTCATTGCATGGACAATAGTCAAACAAAATACAAGTTTAACTCACTTAAAAGAGCATATGATCACACATTTTAACACTTGAGGCCACATTTGGCATACTCTTATGTGAGCAAAGCCTACGACAACACACTCGTTATGTAACCAAATGGTTGCAATCAGGCACACACAAATAAAAATAAAGTGGTCATTGCATGGACAATAGTCACACGAAATACAAGTTTTCCTCTCTTAAAAGAGCATATGGTCACACTTTTAAACACCTACGACCACATTTGGCATAATTTTATGTGACCAAAGCCCACAACAACACACTCGTTGTGTGACAAAATGGTTGCAATCAGCCACACATAAATAAAAATAAAGTGGCCATTGCATGGACAATAGTCACACAAAATACAAGTTTACCTCACTTAAAAGAACATATGGTCACACTTTTAAACACCTACGACCACATTTGGCATAATTTTATGTGACCAAAGCCCACAACAACACACTCGTTGTGTGACAAAATGGTTGCAATCAGCCACACATAAATAAAAATAAATTGGCCATTGCATGAACAATAGTCACACAAAATACAAGTTTACCTCACTTAAAAGAACATATGGTCACACTTTTAAACACCTATGGCCACATTTGACATAATTCTATGTGACCAAAGCAAAAAACAACACACTCGTTATGTGACCAAATGGTTGCAATCAGCCACACACAAATAAAAATAAAGTGGCCATTGCATGGACAATAGTCACACAAATTACAAGTTTCCTTCCTTAAAAGAGCATATGGTAACACTTTTAAACACCTACGGCCACATTTGGCATAACTGTATGTGACCAAAGCCCACAACAACACACTCGTTATGTGACCAAATGGTTGCAATCAGCCACACACAAATAAAAATAAAGTGGCCATTGCCTGGACAATAGTCACACAAAATACAAGTTTTCCTCCCTTAAAAGAGCATATGGTAACACTTTTAAACACCTACGGCCACATTTGGCATAACTTTATGTGACCAAAACCCACAACAACACACTCGTTGTGTGACCAAATGGTTGCAATCAGCCTCACACAAATAAAAATATGTGGCCATTGCATGGACAATAGTCACACAAAATACAAGTTTACCTCACTTAAAAGAGAATATGGTCACACTTTTTAACACCTACGGCCATATTTGGCATAGTTTTATGTGACTAAAGCCCACAACAACACACCCGTTCTGTGATCATATGGTTGCAATCGGCCACACACAAATAAAAATAAATTGGCCACTGCATGGACAATAGTCAGACAAAAAACAAGTTTACCTCACTTAAAAGAGCATATGGTCACACATATTAACACTTGAGGCCACATTTGGCATAATTTTATGTGACCAAAGCCCACAACAACACACTCGTTGTGTGACAAAATGGTTGCAATCAGCCACACACGTTTACCTCCCTTAAAAGAGCATATGGTCACACTTTTAAACACCTACGGCCACATTTGGCATAATTTTATGTAACCAAAGCCCACAACAGCACACTCGTTGTGTGACCAAATGGTTGCAATCAGCCACACATAAATAAAAATAAAGTGGCCATTGCATAGACAATAGTCACGCAAAATACAAGTTCACCTCCCTTAAAAGAGCATGTGGTCACACATTTTAAACACTTACGGCCACATTTGGCATAATTTTAGGTGAACAAAGCCCACAACAACACACTCGTTGTGTGACCATTTGGTTGCAATCAACCACACAAAAATAAAAATAAATTGGCCACTGCATGGACAATAGTCACACAAAATACAAGTTTACCTCACTTAAAAGAGCATATGGTCACACATTTTAACACTTGAGGCCACATTTGGCATAGTTTTATGTGACCAAAGCCCACAACAACACACTCGTTGTGTGACCATATGGTTGCAATCAGCCACACACAAATAAAATAAATTGGCCATTGCATGGACAATAGTCACAAAAAATACAAGTTTACCTCACTTAAAAGAGCATATGATCACACATTTTAACACTTGAGGCCACATTTGGCATACTCTTATGTGAGCAAAGCCTACGACAAGACACTCGTTATGTAACCAAATGGTTGCAATCAGGCACACACAAATAAAAATAAAGTGGTCATTGCATGGACAATAGTCACACGAAATACAAGTTTTCCTCTCTTAAAAGAGCATATGGTCACACTTTTAAACACCTACGACCACATTTGGCATAACTTTATGTGACCAAAACCCACAACAACACACTCGTTGTGTGACCAAATGGTTGCAGTCAGCCACACACAAATAAAAATAAAGTGGCCATTGCAAGGACAATAGTCACACGAAATACAAGTTTTCCTCTCTTAAAAGAGCATATGGTCACACTTTTAAACACCTACGGCCACATTTGGCATAGTTTTATATGACCAAAGCCCACAACAACACACTCGTTGTGTGACCATATGGTTGCAATCAGTCACACATAAATAAGAATAAATTGGCCATTGCATGGACAATAGTCACACAAAATACAAGTTTACCTCACTTAAAAGAGCATATGGTCACACTTTTTAACACCTATGGCCACATTTGACATAATTCTATGTGACAAAAGCCAACAACAACACACTCTTTTTCTGACCAAATGGTTGCAATCAGCAACACACAAATAAAAAAGTGGCCATTGCATGGACAATAGTCACACGAAATAAAAGTTTTCCTCTCTTAAAAGAGCATATGGTCACACTTTTAAACACCTACGGCCACATTTGGCATAGTTTTATATGACCAAAGCCCACAACAACACTCTCATTGTGTGACCATATGGTTGCAGTCAGCCACACACAAATAAAAATAAATTGGCCATTGCATGAACAATAGTCACACAAAATACAAGTTTACCTCACTTAAAAGAACATATGGCCACACTTTTAAACACCTATGGCCACATTTGACATAATTCTATGTGACCAAAGCAAAAAACAACACACTCGTTATGTGACCAAATGGTTGCAATCAGCCACACACAAATAAAAATAAAGTGGCCATTGCATGGACAATAGTCACACAAATTACAAGTTTCCTTCCTTAAAAGAGCATATGGTAACACTTTTAAACACCTACGGCCACATTTGGCATAACTTTATGTGACCAAAACCAACAACAACACACTCGTTGTGTGACCAAATGGTTGCAATCTGCCAAACACAAATAAAAATAAAGTGGCCATTGCATGGAAAATAGTCACACAAAATACAAGTTCACCTCACTTAAAAGAGATATGATCACATTTTTTAACACCTTCAGCCACATTTGGCATACTCTTATGTGAGCAAAGCCTACGACAACACACTCGTTGCGTGACCAAATGGTTGCAATCAGCCACACACAAATAAAAAGAAAGTGGCCATTGCGTGGACAATAGTCGCACAAAATACAAGTTTACCTCACTTAAAAGAGCATATGGTCACATTTTTTAACACCTTCAGCCACATTTGTTATAATTTTATGTGACCAAAGCGCACAACAAGAGACTCATTGTGTGACCAAATGGTTGCAATCAGCCACATGCAAATAAAAAAAAATTGCCAATTGCATGGACGATAGTCACACAAAATACAAGTTTACCTCACTTAAAAGAGCATATGGTCATACTTTTTAACACCTTCGGCCACATTTGGCATAATTTTATGTGACTAAAGCCCACAACAAGACTCTCGTTGTGTGACCAAATGCTTGCAATCAGCCACACACAAAGAAAAATTAAGTGGCCATTTCATGGACAATTGTCACACAAAATACAAGTTTACCTCACTTAAAAGAGCATATGGTCACACCTTTTAATACTACGGCCACATTTGGCATACTTTTATGTGACCAAAGCCCACAACAACACACTCGTTGTGTGACCATATGATTGCAATCAGCCACACACAAATAAAAATAAATTGGCCATTGCATGGACAATAGTCACACAAAATACAAGTTTACCTCACATAAAAGAACATATGGTCACACATTTTAACACTTGAGGCCACATTTGGCATAGTTTTATGTGACCAAAGCCCACAACAACACACTCGTTGGGTGACCATATGGTTGCAATCAGCCACACACAAATAAAATAAATTGGCCATAGCATGGACAATAGTCACACAAAATACAAGTTCACCTCACCTAAAAGAACATATGGTCACACATTTTAACACTTGAGGCCACATTTGGCATAATTTTATGTGAACAAAGCCCACAACAACACACTCGTTATGTGACCAAATGGTTGCAATCAGCCACACACAAATAAAAATAAAGTGGTCGTTGCCTGGACAATAGTCACACAAAATAGAAGTTTTCCTCCCTTAAAAGAGCATATGGTAACACTTTTAAACACCTACGACCACATTTGGCATAACTTTATGTGACCAAAACCCACAACAACACACTCGTTGTGTGACCAAATGGTTGCAATCAGCCTCACACAAATAAAAATAAAGTGGCCATTGCATGGACAATAGTCACACAAAATACAAGTTTACGTCACTTAAAAGAGCATATGGTCACACTATTTAACACCTACGGCCATATTTGGCATAGTTTTATGTGACTAAAGCCCACAAAAACACACTCGTTGTGTGATCATATGGTTGCAATCAGCCACACACAAATAAAAATAAAATGGTCATTGCATGGACAATAGTCAAACAAAATACAAGTTTAACTCACTTAAAAGAGCATATGATCACACATTTTAACACTTGAGGCCACATTTGGCATACTCTTATGTGAGCAAAGCCTACGACAACACACTCGTTATGTAACCAAATGGTTGCAATCAGGCACACACAAATTAAAATAAAGTGGTCATTGCATGGACAATAGTCACACGAAATACAAGTTTTCCTCTCTTAAAAGAGCATATGGTCACACTTTTAAACACCTACGATCACATTTGGCATAATTTTATGTGACCAAAGCCCACAAAAACACACTCGTTGTGTGACAAAATGGTTGCAATCAGCCACACATAAATAAAAATAAAGTGGCCATTGCATGGACAATAGTCACACAAAATACAAGTTTTCCTCCCTTAAAAGAGCATATGGTAACACTTTTAAACACCTACGGCCACATTTGGCATAACTTTATGTGACCAAAACCCACAACAACACTCTCATTGTGTGACCATATGGTTGCAATCAGCCACACACAAATAAAAATAAATTGGCCATTGCATGAACAATAGTCACACAAAATACAAGTTTACCTCACTTAAAAGAACATATGGTCACACTTTTAAACACCTATGGCCACATTTGACATAATTCTATGTGACCAAAGCAAAAAACAACACACTCGTTATGTGACCAAATGGTTGCAATCAGCCACACACAAATAAAAATAAAGTGGCCAATGCATGGACAATAGTCACACAAATTACAAGTTTCCTTCCTTAAAAGAGCATATGGTAACACTTTTAAACACCTACGGCCACATTTGGCATAACTTTATGTGACCAAAACCAACAACAACACACTCGTTGTGTGACCAAATGGTTGCAATCTGCCAAACACAAATAAAAATAAAGTGGCCATTGCATGGAAAATAGTCACACAAAATACAAGTTCACCTCACTTAAAAGAGCATATGATCACATTTTTTAACACCTTCAGCCACATTTGGCATACTCTTATGGTGAGCGAAAGGCTACGACACACAATCTCGTTGTGTGACCAAATGTTCAATCAGCCACACCCAAATAAAAATAAAGTGGCCATTGCGTGGACAATAGTCACACAAAATACAAGTTTACCTCACTTAAAAGAGCATATGGTCACATTTTTTAACACCTTCAGCCACATTTGGCATAATTTTATGTGACCAAAGCCCAAAACAAGATACTCATTGTGTGACCAAATGGTTGCAATCAGCTACATGCAAATAAAAAAAAAATTGCCAATTGCATGGACGATAGTCACACAAAATACAAGTTTACCTCACTTAAAAGAGCATATGGTCATACTTTTTAACACCTTCGGCCACATTTGGCATAATTTTATGTGACTAAAGCCCACAACAAGACTCTCGTTGTGTGACCAAATGCTTGCAATCAGCCACACACAAATAAAAATTAAGTGGCCATTTCATGGACAATTGTCACACAAAATACAAGTTTACCTCACTTAAAAGAGCATATGGTCACACCTTTTAATACTACGGCCACATTTGGCATAGTTTTATGTGACCAAAGCCCACAACAACACACTCGTTGTGTGACCATATGATTGCAATCAGCCACACACAAATAAAAATAAATTGGCCATTGCATGGACAATAGTCACACAAAATACAAGTTTACCTCACTTAAAAGAACATATGGTCACACATTTTAACACTTGAGGCCACATTTGGCATAGTTTTATGTGACCAAAGCCCACAACAACACACTCGTTGTGTGACCATATGGTTGCAATCAGCCACACACAAATAAAATAAATTGGCCATTGCATGGACAATAGTCACACAAAATACAAGTTTACCTCACCTAAAAGAACATATGGTCACACATTTTAACACTTGAGGCCACATTTGGCATAATTTTACGTGACCAAAGCCCACAACAACACACTCGTTATGTGACCAAATGGTTGCAATTAGCCACACACAAATAAAAATAAAGTGGCCATTGCATGGACAATAGTCACACAAAATTCAAGTTTTCCTCCCTTAAAAGAGCATATGGTAACACTTTTAAACACATACGGCCACATTTGGCATAACATTATGTGACCAAAACCCACAACAACACCCTCGTTGTGTGACCAAATGGTTGCAATCAGCCTCACACAAATAAAAATAAAGTGGCCATTGCATGGACAATAGTCACACAAAATACAAGTTTACCTCACTTAAAAGAGCATATGGTCACACTTTTTAATACCTACGGCCATATTTGGCATACTTTTATGTGACTAAAGCCCACAACAACACACTCGTTGTGTGATCATATGGTTGCAATCAGCCACACACATATAAAAATAAATTGGTCATTGCATGGACAATAGTCAAACAAAATACAAGTTTAACTAACTTAAATGAGCATATGGTCACACATTTAAACACTTGAGGCCGCATTTGGCATAATTTTATATGACCAAAGCCCACAATAACACACTCGTTGTGTGACAAAATGGTTGCAATCAGCCACACACACATAAAAATAAAGTGGCCATTGCATAGACTATAGTCACACAAAATACAAGTTTACCTCACTTAAAAGAGCATTTGGTCACACTTTTAAACACCTACGGCCACATTTGGCATTATTTTATGTAACCAAAGCCCACAACAACACACTCGTTGTGTGACCAAATGGTTGCAATCAGCCACACACAAATAAAAATAAAGTAGCCATTGCATGGACAATTGTCACACGAAATACAAGTTTTCATCTCTTAAAAGAGCATATGGTCACACTTTTAAACACCTACGGCCACATTTGGCATAGTTTTATGTGACCAAAGCCCACAACAACACTCTCGTTGTGTGACCATATGGTTGCAATCAGCCACACACAAACAAAAATAAATTGGCCAATGCATGGACAATAGTCACACAAAATACAAGTTTACCTCACTTAAAAGAACATATGGTCACACATTTTAACACTTGAGGCCACATTTGGCATAATTTTATGTGACCATAGCCCACAACAACACACTCGTTATGTGACCAAATGGTTGCAATCAGCCACACACAAATAAAAATAAAGTGGCCATGGCATGGACAATAGTCACACAAAATACAAGTTTTCCTCCCTTAAAAGAGCATATTGTAACACTTTTAAACACCTACGGCCACATTTGGCATAACTTTATGTGACAAAAACCCACAACAACACACTCGTTGTGTGACCAAATGGTTGCAATCTGCCACACACAAATAAAAATAAAGTGGCCATTGCATGGACAATAGTCACACAAAATACAAGTTTACCTCACTCAAAAGAGCATATGGTCACACTTTTTAACACCTAAGGCCACATTTGGCATAGTTTTATGTGACCAAAGCCCACAACAACACACTCGTTGTGTGACCATATGGTTGATATCAGGCACACACAAATAAAAAAAATTGGCCATTGCATGGACAATAATCACACAAAATACAAGTTTACCTCACTTAAAAGAGCATATGGTCACACATTTTAACACTTGAGGCCACATTTGGCATAATTTTATGTGACCAAAGCTCACAACAACACACTCGTTGTGTGACCAAATGGTTGCAATCAGCCACACACACATAAAAATAAAGTGGCCATTGCATAGACTATAGTCACACAGAATACAAGTTTTCCTCACTTAAAGGAGCATATGGTCACACTTTTTAACACCTATGCCCACATTTGACATAATTCTATATGACAAAAGCCGATAACAACACACTTCTTTTATGACCAAATGGTTGCAATCAACAACACATAAATAAAAATAAAGTGGTCAGTGCATGGACAATAGTCACACGAAATACAAGTTTTCCTCCCTTAAAAGAGCATATTGTCACAGTTTTAAACACCTACGGCCACATTTGGCATAATTTTATGTTACCAAAGCCCACAACAACACACTCGTTGTGTGACCAAATGGTTGCAATCAGCGACACATAAATAAAAATAAAGTGGCCATTGCATGGACAATAGTCACACAAAATACAAGTTTACCTCATTTAAAAGAGCAGATGGTCACATTATGTAACACATACGGCCACATTTGGCATAACTTTATGTGATCAAAACCCACAACAACACGCTCGTTGTGTGACCAAATGGTTTCAATCAGCCACACACAAATTAAAATAAAGTGGCCATTGCATGGACAATAGTCACACAAAATACAAGTTTACCTCACTTAAAAGAGCATATGGTCACACTTTTTAACACCTACGGCCAAATGGTTGCAATCAGCCACATGCAAATAAAAATAAATTGCCAATTGCATGGATGATAGTCACACAAAATACAAGTTTACCTCACTTAAAAGAGCATATGGTCACACATTTTAACACTTGAGGCCACATTTGGCATAGTTTTATGTGACCAAAGCCCACAACAACACACTCGTTGTGTGACCAAATTGTTGCAATCAGCCACACACACATAAAAATAAAGTGGCCATTGCATAGACTATAGTCACACAAAATACAAGTTTACCTCACTTAAAAAAGCATATGGTCACACTTTTTAACACCTTTGGCCACATTTGACATAATTCTATGTGACAAAAGCCGACAACAACACACTTATTTTGTGACCAAATGGTTGCAATCAGCAACACATAAATAAAAATAAAATGGCCAGTGCATGGACAATAGTCACACGAAATACAAGTTTTCCTCCCTTAAAAGAGCATATGGTCACAGTTTTAAACGCCTACGGCCACATTGGCATAATTTTATGCAACCAAAGCCCACAACAACGCACTCGTTGTGTGACCAAATGGTTGCAATCAGCCACACATAAATAAAAATAAAGAGGCCATTGCATGGACACTAGTCACACAAAATACAAGTTTACCTCACTTAAAATAGCAGATGGTCACATTATGTAACACCTACGGCCACATTTGGCATAACTTTATGTGATCAAAACCCACAACAACACGCTCGTTGTGTGACCAAATGGTTTCAATCAGCCACACACAAATTACAATAAAGTGGCCATTGCATGGACAATAGTCACACAAAATACAAGTTTACCTCACTTAAAAGAGCATATGGTCATACATTTTAACACTTGTGGCTACATTTGGCATAATTTTATGTGACTAAAGCCCACAAGAACACACTCGTTGTGTGACCAAATGGTTGCAATCGGCCACACACACATAAAAATAAAGTGGCCATTGCATAGACTATAGTAACACAAAATACAAGTTTACCTCACTTAAAAGAGCATATGGTCACACTTTCTAACACCTATGGCCACATTTGACATAATTCTATGTGACAAAAGCCGACAACAACACACTTCTTTTGTGACCAAATGGTTGCAGTCAGCAACACATAAATAAAAATAAAGTGGCCAGTGCATGGACAATAGTCACACGAAATACAAGTTTTCCTCCCTTAAAAGAGCATATGGTCACACTTTTAAACACCTACAGCCACATTTGGCATAATTTTATGTAACCAAAGCCCACAACAACACACTCGTTGTCTGACCAAATGGTTGCAATCAGCCACACATAAATAAAAATAAAGTGGCCATTTCATGGACAATAGTCACACAAAATACAAGTTTACCTTACTTAAAAGAGCAGATGGTCACATTACTTAACACCTACGACCACATTTGGCATAACTTTATATGATCAAAGCCCATAACAACACGCTCGTTGTGTGCCCAAATGGTTTCAATCAGCCACACACAAATTACAATAAAGTGGCCATTGCATGGAGAATAGTCACACAAAATACAAGTTTACCTCACTTAAAAGAGCAGATGGTTACCCTTTTTAACACCTACGGCCACATTTGGCATAATGTTATGTGACCAAAGCCCACAACAAGACACTCGTTGTGTGACCATATGGTTGCAATCAGCCACACACAAATAAAATAAATTGGCCATTGCATGGACAATAGTCAAACGAAATACAAGTTTTCCTAACTTAAAAGAGCATATGGTCACACATTTTAACACTTGTGGCCACATTTTGCATAATTTTATGTGACTAAAGCCCACAAGAACACACTCGTTGTGTGACCAAATGGTTGCAATCGGCCACACACACATAAAAATAAAGTGGCCATTGCATAGACTATAGTCACACAAAATACAAGTTTACCTCACGTAAAAGAGCATATGGTCACACTTTTTAACACCTATGGCCACATTTGATATAATTTTATGTGACAAAAGCCGACAACAACACACTTCTTTTGTGACCAAATGGTTGCAGTCAGCAACACATAGATAAAAATAAAGTGGCCAGTGCATGGACAATAGTCACACGAAATACAAGTTTTCCTCCCTTAAAAGAGCATATGCTCACACTTTTAAACACCTACGGCCACATTTGGCATAATTTTATGTAACCAAAGCCCACAACAACACACTCGTTGTGTGACCAAATGGTTGCAATCAGCCACACATAAATAAAAATAAAGTGGCCATTGCATGGACAATAGTCACACAAAATACAAGTTTACCTCACTTAAAAGAGCAGATGGTCACATTATTTAACACCTACGGCCACATTTGGCATAATTTTATATGATCAAAGCCCACAACAACACGCTCGTTGTGTGACCAAATGGTTTCAATCAGCCACACACAAATTACAATAAAGTGGCCATTGCATGGACAATAGTCACATAAAATACAAGCTTACCTCACTTAAAAGAGCAGATGGTCAAATTTTTTAACACCTACGACCACATTTGGCATAATGTTATGTGACCAAAGCCCACAACAAGACACTCGTTGTGTGACCAAATGGTTGCAATCAGCCACACACATATAAAAATAAAGTGGCCATTGCATGGACAATAGTCACACAAAATACATGTTTACCTCACTTAAAAGAGCATATGGTCACACTTTTTAAAACTTACGGCCACATTTGGCATAAATTTATGTGTCAAAACCCACACAAGACACTCGTTGTGTGACGTCCTTGTTAAATTAATGATATAATTGTAATCTCCAGGATCGACTAACAACCCAATGAGTATCATAATAATTGAAATTGAATACTTAAATTAGAATTAAGCAAATCCACACTAAAGCAAAGTAAAGTACATGACTACAGTGATTAAATCTAACTATTACATCATCAATAATGTTTTAATAGTAACAAATCCCAACCCCAAGGCTACATTGTCCATGTACCAATTAGCTTCTAAGGTCACCGAGATAAGAAATGGATTGCTTAAGATGAAGGTCCCACAACACTCTTGCCTTTGCCTGAAAACAATGTGAGTCAACAGTAAGCTAAATGCTTAGTGAGAAAACAGATTATGCAAACAACAAATATTTCTTTACAAGCAATGTTTAACCATGGGCAGTGTAAGCCCCATGTATGTGAAAAACAGGCAGTGTAAGCCTCATTGTAAGTGAAAACCATGCAGTGCAAGCATGGGTTGGCAGTTCAAATGCTGATCGGGGATGTGCCGAACCTGATGGGATACGAGTGGGATGATCAGTCCCCGATAGTGGCCTGCTGTCAGCCCCAGTCCAGGTCGCATCAGAGTGTGAAGTAATGATCATGCAGTGCAAGCATGATGTAAATAAATGCACTTTCAATTGAACGCTGGCTACATGTGTAATACATGTCAAGTACGAGTGTGCATCATAACAACAAATCATTTCATGAGTGCCAATGAAGTATATGAACAACGTGAACATGCCATTGAATATATAAACATGAATGTAAAAACAATAAATGTTCGAATGATAATCTGCAACTCACAGTGATTGGTTTTGTGACTTGATCCTGAATCAATGTGTGTTTTGATAACACCACAATGATCTGTAATGTAAGTGTAATAGTGAATTTGTGTCAGTAATTGCTTAAAAATTGAAATCTGAAAATTAAGTGTAATTGGGTTCTGATTTCGGACCACATCCGAATTCGGATGGTCCGAATTGTAGATGGTCCGAAATTGGGTCCTTGGTCCGAATTGGGTTGATCCGAAATGGGTGATCCGAAATTGTGTATGGTCCGAAATGGGGATTTGTCCGAAATAGGTTGGGGTCCGGATTGGGATGGACCCGAAATAGTAGTTGGTCCGAAACACTGTAGGTCCGAACTGGGTACGGATCCGAATTCGAATGGATCCGGACCGAGTTCATACTTGGTGAAATTTCCAATATTTTCCAGAATTATGTTTTTGACCATTTTTGCATGTTTTTGAGTCTGATATTGCAGATATAAGCTTAAATGTACTATATCAACTTATAATATAACACTTATGTACCAAAATAACCGATTTGTGTCCATTTTTCTTATGAGTCTCGATGAACACACACACTAAAACACACACATATCTCAAAATCATACTTAGACTTCGATTCTGTTTCTGAAATTTTGTATACAACATCACTAACACTCGATTTTAACATTGCAACAATAACATCTAACATGCATTAACAGTTGCAACATAGATCTTATGATTCGGTTTTCACTAAAAACCGAACCAAAACTTCAAGAATTCGTAAATATGAGCAAACGTTACCTCAAATTGTTTGTTGCAGCAGTTATAGTTCCTAAATTGCAACTTGAATCCAACTTTGACACTTGAAATTGTTGAGTTCTTGGGTGATCTTGATAAAACCCGAGAGATAGAGAGAGAGTGAGGGAGTCGGCTAGAGAGAGAGTGTAGTGAGAGAGTGGATTTTGAAAAGTGAAAGACTTTTCCCTTTTTATTTCTATTTTGACCCAATTGCACATTATACCCCTCAACTTCGTATTTTCTTACTTATCTGATAATATGATCAAAATTTAACTTAAATTGACATAACATTTCATTAATACAAATAATTGAGTCTTAATAATTGTAAATTACACATAATTGAAAATTGGGATGTTACACGTTGTGTGACCAAATGGTTGCAATCAGCCACACACAAATAAAAATAAAGTGGCCATTGCATGGACAATGGTCACACGAATAACACTTTCGCTTGATTTTAAAGAGCATATGGTCGCACATTTTAGGGTTTCGGTCACTCTTTCTAAATGGTTTCGTCCATTGTTTGTACATCCGGTGTGACCACAGCAGTCCTGTTTTGTTATTGATATCATGATTGTGTTTGATGTTTGCATTTGCATGGTAAGTTCTAGACTATCATAATAAGTTCTAGAAATAAGTTTTAGATTAAGTTCTAGAATAAGTTCTAGAAATAAGTTCTAGAATATGTTCTAGAATAAGATCTAAAACAAGTTCAAAGATAAGTTCTAGAACAAGTTCAAAGATGAGTTCTAGAACAAGTTCAAAGATAAGTTCAAGAGGAGCGTCTACACGTTCATGAGGTGCGTCTTCACGAACTTATCGGCTACATAATGAACATATCTTTGTGAATTCAGTAATCTTGGATGGCTCAAAGGTTCTGTCGAACTTGAGAGCAAACAGAGCATCCGGGTGAATGAATCTTTGTAGAAATTCGTGTGTGAGGCGATTACGAACTTGTCTGCGATTAGAAGAGTGTTTTGGAAAGATTCATGTGTCTGGACGTCCGTTGTTACGTCTATAATCGTGTTGGTCTCCGTGTTTCGTGTTGTGTGATCAATCCGTTAAGCCCCTAACAAGGATTCTGCACTCGTTGGAAGGTGTCGCGTCAAGATTGGATCTGTAGGAAGGAGACCTTACAAGTGGTATCAGAGCCATAAGGGTGTTCATCGAGTTCTTCGCGTTCATTGTTGCGTATCTTAAACATTCTTGGTTTCTTGGCGTTTGTGACTGAAAAAATCACATTTTTCATAAGTTTTTCGAGTTATACAAGCATAGTAACGGAGAAAAATCACGTTTGTGTATCTAAGTCTGAAGCCACAGCGTTTTATTCTGGAGAACAAGAGGGCATACAAAGAGTAGCAGAAGAATCTTATGGTAGGGCCTTTTTGGGTTTTTCAAATCCGGATGATCAGCCGCAGACATCTAATTCAGGATCATCATCTCAGGGATACACAAACATGCCAATGAGTGCTAAAAATGCAGAGGAGGAACTGAAGCTTCTAGCATCGTTCGTAGCAGCTTACGGAAATTGTATTCAAGGGAAAATAATTGATCCAATGTAACATCCTTGGATTTATTTTATTGAAATTGGGCTAATTAGTTGGATATTTTATAATTAAGTTGAATTATGAGCAATTATTATGAAATTTGAGATATTTAGAAAGTTTGTTGTTATTTTTAAGAAAATTTGAACTCGGAATTATTATTAAGGAATATTATGAATTATAAAAGTTAGTTATGATAAATCTAAGAATAAATCAGTATTTTATGGAACCGGTTAAGTCGAGGAGAGAAATGTGCAAAATTGTGAAAATGGGAATAAAAGGTCAAAGCCTCTCATTTTCTATGGTCTCACTCTCTCTCTACATTTTCTCTCTCTAGAATTCTCTCTACTTCTCTCTAAGATATCTCACAAACCGACCGACCGATTATCGAGATTTATACGTCATCGAAAAGATCTCGTGGAGTACTACAATAATCTGTAGTTGGATTCCTGATTTCGTACGGATTGAGGTAAGAATCGACCTTTTAAGTTTGTTTATTTCTGTTTTGAAGAGCTTAGAATTCGAATCTGTTATTTTATGTGAATTGAAGCTAGTTTTGCTTGAAATATTGCAAGAATATGATAGTATATTTATAATAGGATCGAAACTAGGCATCATACATGACATATCGTTGATTTTTAGGCCTAGAAATGAAGGATTTAAGTTATAATGATGAACAAACTCGAAAATACCAAGAACACAGTCGAAATGTAAGAACAAACTCGATTTTGGTACTAGATTCGAGTGTATTTTCGAGTCTATCCCCAGATTCAAAAGGGGTGGGGTTCGAATCTACCTCAAACTCGAATATAGGTTCGAGTTTACCTATGGGGCTCGAGTTTAGTCATCAAATTCGAAGGGTGTTCGAATCTAACCCATTAAATTCGAGTTTAATGCCTAAAATCGAGAAACCTACTCTCTAAACTCGAGTATTTTGAGTGAAACTCATAAACAACACATAGAATGACAAGATATAAACTTGAGATGGGTTCAAACTTAATTATGGTTTGAATTTAGACATAGACCCGAAATGGGGGAAAATATTGCAAAACTTACAAAACTTGGTCTTATGAATTTAAACGATTTTTGACTCGAGATATTGTTGCAACTAATTTAACAGGTCCCTTGTGGTGTTGTTTAACCCACAGTGGGGTACTTTGTGGATCCGGTTGAAAGCCCGAAGAGAAATAATATTGAAGTTTTATTTACGCACCCACTGTGAGTACAGTAGATTTCGCATGTTTATATCTGTTCTATGTTAAGCTTTGCCTGCTGAGACCTGTTGCTTCATGATTTTTTTGGAATTCTACTAACTTGCGTAGATTTAGATGCACATTCTTACTTGTTGCATGTCCGTTCGATTGTTGTGCATCTAGTGATGGACCGGTGGGTCGCATCGATTACTCTGATGTTACTGCGCTATATGACCTGGAGCTGATCCCTCCTAGGCCCGGTAGGCAGTATGTCATCCCCGATCGTACGTTTGTCTCAGATGGTATGTTTTTAAGCCGAGCTTTGGGCACGAAGGGGCTGCGGCTCTGGTCCGTACTTGGTGTACGAAGAGGGTAAACGATGTTTGTCATCGGTGTTACCCTTGGGCTTCATAAAAATTTATAAAATGCTTAATCTTTGTATTCACTAAGCATTCGCTTATTCCCCAGTTGTTTATTTTTATTTTACAGGAAAAGGGAAGTCTACCGCCGGACCTTCTAGTTAGGTCTTTTGTGAAGATTTGGAAGATTTGAAACTACCTAATCGGTAATTATGATTTGAGACAACGTTGTAATATATTCTTGATGTTGTAATAATTTATCTGGGTGTGTAGACTTAGTCTTGGTACCTTGTAGCACTGTAGGGTGTTTGACACTGTTGCACTACTTTATTTATGTTTTTAATGCTTCCGCACTTAAATTAGGTTATCAGATCATTATGTATTTGTGTTTGATGATTAAATCCTGGGTGTTATGTAAATGGTGGTTGTTGTGGCAAGGGTGTCACACGAGATGGTATCAGAGCAGTAGTTTGAGATTCAAGTGTCCTTGAGGTCTTTGTCTCAAACATTAGGTGATGATATGTAGTGACGTTAAGTAATGATCTGAACTAAGATAGGTTATGATCTAGTAATCATAGGAGATTGACTATCATACGGGACAAATGAGTGGTGTCTTTAAATTATGACATGTTACTAAACAAGTTATATGTTTATTATTTCAGAACATGTCTGGAGGAGGAATGACACCTGAAGAAGCCAGAGAGATGATGCTAGCCATGATGGCTGAGCAGAACAAAATGATTCAGGATCGGTTTCGGGCTCGAGACGAGGCCGACGGTAAGAGAAGAGAGGATAAGAGGAAGAACAAGGAAAAAGAAGGGGGTAACAATGATGAACAAGATGACAACACTGGGTCGTCTAACAAGCCCAAAGGCTGTCATTTTAAGGATTTCAAAGGAAACGGAGCTGTAGAATTTAATGGATTGGGTGATGCTGTTGCCGCATTGGAATGGATAACGGCAACCGAACGAACATTCCGAATCAGCGACTGCGCTGAGAAGGACATGGTTCGGTATGCTACTGCGATGTTCACTAACGACGCAATCATGTGGTGGAATTCCATGGTTAATGCTTTAACCTTGGAGAAAGTGGTTGTTATGACTTGGGCTGAGTTCACAGACTTATTCACTCAGTAGTATTTTCCGGTTGATGAGCGCCGAAGACTGGAGGCAAAGTTTATGGCTTTGATGCAGGGGACTAAGACTGTGTCCCAATATGCTGTGGAATTCACGAGGCTGAGTCTGTTTGCGCCTCATCAGGTGGATACTGAAGAAAGGAAAGTGACCAGGTTCGAGGCTGGTCTGGATATGGAGATTAGGAGGGTCATGAGCAACGTTCGCTATCCTACGTTTGCTGGTTTACTTGAGGCTGCTAGAAATGTGGAACAGATTCTGATTATGTCTGGTTATTCCATTGGGTCTGCTGCTGCTTCCACCAACCCAACACAGCCGTCACCGCCGAAGCGTCAGCGTGAGGGAGGATACTCGGGATCTTCCCGGTCTTCACAATACTCACCTCAACAGTCTTATCGCCGACAGTCTGGTTCTTCTGATCGTGGTCGTGCTCGTGCTTATTCCATTAACACCGAGCCGCAATACTGTAATAAGTGTCATCTGGAGCACTTTGGCAAGTGTACTAACGGACGCGCTTGCTTTTGCTGTGGGGAATTGGGTCATTTTCAGAACGATTGCCTAAGGAAGGGAGATGCTTGCTATAAGTGTGGGGTGTGGGGACACTATAGTAGGAACTGTAGGAAGAATGCTCCAGCTGCTGCTGCTCCATCATCAACACGATCTTCTGGAGGTTCAAGTGGTGGTTCAGTTAACCGTCAGGGTCAGTCACAAAGGGCACCGGCTCGTGCTTTTCAAATTACGGCAGAGGAAGCTAGGGAAAATCCGGAGGTGGTTACGGGTACGTTCATAGTTAACTATTTGCCTGCAAGAGTTTTATTTGATTCTGGTGCGAATCGTTCATTTGTATCTACTATGTTTGCACAAAGACTTGCCATGCCACTGTCTAAATTATCTGCTGTACTTGACATAGAAACTGCTAGCAACACTCTAGTCAAGGTAGATCACGTATATCGTAATTGCACATTAGTAATTGAAGATGTAGTCTTCAATTTGGACCTGATCCCTATTGAGTTCAGTGAGTTTGATGTGATAGTCGGGATGGACTGGTTGATCGAGAATGAAGCCCATATAGTGTGTAAGAAGCGTATGATAAAGATAATCACTCCGGAGGGGCGTGAGATTTGTATTTACGGGGATAGGAGAAGCGGGGATTTATGTTTGTTGACTATTGCAAAAGCTCGAAAGCTTGTTGCAAGGGGATGTGACGCTTACTTAGCATATGCGATTGATGCTAAGGCTGAGAAGAGGACTTTGGCCGATGTGCCGGTTGTTTCACAATTCCCGGATGTGTTTCCGGAAGACTTGTATGGCGTGCCGCCTGAGAGACAAGTGGAGTTTAAAATTGACTTGATCCCTGGAGCTGCACCGGTAGCTCGTTCTCCATATCGACTTGCCCCAACCGAGATGAAACAAATGATGACACAGCTTCAAGAGTTATTGGACAAGGGCTTCATTCGGCCGAGTTCATCTCCGTGGGGAGCTCCGGTATTGTTTGTTAAGAAGAAGGACGGCACGATGAGGATGTGCATTGACTACCGGGAGCTGAATAAGTTGACGATTAAAAACAAGTATCCGTTGCCACGGATAGACGATTTGTTTGATCAATTACATGGAGCGAGTGTGTTCTCCAAGATAGATTTGAGGTCGGGGTATCATCAATTGAAGGTACGAGAAGAGGATGTGCCTAAGACGGCATTTAGGACGCGTTATGGGCATTATGAGTTCTTGGTTATGCCTTTCGGGTTAACCAATGCCCTGGCTGTCTTTATGGACTTGATGAATAGGGTTTGTAGACCGATGTTGGATAAGTTGGTGATTGTGTTCATTCACGATATTTTGGTATACTCTAAGTCTGAGACTGAGCATGCTGAACATTTAAGGGAACTGTTAGAGTTGTTGAGGAAAGAGAAGTTGTACGCCAAATTCTCGAAGTGTGAGTTTTGGCTGCAACAGATACAGTTTCTAGGGCATGTGATTTCGGGGGCTGGAATTTCGGTAGATCCGGCTAAGGTTGAAGCGATAAAGAACTGGGAGCCGCCGTGTTTAGCTACTGAGGTTAGAAGTTTTCTAGGATTGGCGGGCTACTATAGGAGATTCATAAAGGACTTTTCTAAGATTGCAGTTCCTTTAACTGCATTAACCAAGAATAATGCACCGTTTGTATGGGAGACTGTGCAGCAAGAGGCCTTTGAGGTTCTGAAGAAGGCGTTAAGCGAGGCGCCGATACTTGCCTTACCTGAAGGCAATGATGATTTCGTGGTGTATACTGATGCCTCAAGATTGGGGTTAGGTGCTGTACTGATGCAGCGCGGGAAAGTAATTGCTTATGCTTCAAGACAGTTGAAGCACCATGAGAAGAATTATTCAACTCATGATCTTGAGTTGACAGCGGTCACGTTTGCTTTGAAGTTATGGAGGCACTACCCGTACGGTACTAAGTGTCAACTTTACACGGACCATAAAAGTTTAAAGTACATCTTTAGTCAGAAAGAGCTCAATATGAGGCAGAGACGATCTATGGAGCTTATTGAAGACTACGATTGTGAAATTCTTTATCACCCGGGAAAGGCTAACGTGGTAGCCGATGCTTTGAGTCGCAAAGCATATGCTAAGGATTGCTGTTATATGATGACGTCTACGATGCTGACCTCCACAATTATTGATGATGCTAAGGCCGCTCAGGAGGAAGCCTTGAAAGATGAAAATGTTGGTGCTGAGGATATTAGGATACAACTTAAAGATATGGAAACTAGTGAATCGGGATTGGAAGGAGTATACGGGAGGATATGGGTGCCGAAGTATGGGGGTATGAGGGAGGTAATCATCGAAGAAGCACGCCAGTCTAAATTTTCTGTACATCCCGGAAGCACAAAGATGTACAATGACTTAAAGGCAGATTTTTGGTGGCCGGATTGAAAAAGGACATAGGTCAGTACGTGGAAAGATGTAGGACTTGCCGGCTTGTGAAAGCCGAACATCAGCAACCCTATGGCAGTCTGCAACCGCTTCCTATTCCGGAGTGGAAGTGGGAACATATTACGATGGACTTTGTTACGAAACTGCCAAAGACTAGGAGACAACATGATGCTGTTTGGGTGATAGTTGACAGGTTGACTAAGTCCGCACATTTTATTCCGATAAGAGAAAGTTACTCCTTAGAAAAGTTGGCTAAAATTTACATGGACGAGATTGTTTCTAGGCATGGAGTGCCTAAGTCCATTGTGTCTGATCGTGATAGTCGCTTTACTTCGAACTTTTGGTCAGCATTGCAGGAAGGATTGGGTACAAGAATCGCTATCAGTACGGCCTATCGTCCGCAAACCGATGGCCAAAGTGAACGGACAATCCTCACTCTTGAAGACATGATGAGATCGTGTGTGTTAGATCTCGGTGGCAATTGGGACGATCATTTGCCATTAATTGAGTTTTCATACAATAACAGTTATCACGCAACAATCAAGAAAGCACCGTTTGAGGCATTGTATGGAAGGAGATGTAGGACTCCTACATGTTGGAGAGAAACGGGTGCAACACCAATTGCTGGGCCGGCTTTGCTTCAAGAAACAAACGAGAAGATACAGTTGATTAGACAAAACATGAAAGCGGCCCAGGATCGTCAGAAAAGTTACTACGATGGGAGGCATAAACCAATCAATTTTGAGGTGAATGATTGGGTTTATCTGAAAGTGTCACCTATGAGAGGTGTTACACGATTTGTGAAAAGAGGAAAGTTGGCTCCGAGATTCGTCGGACCATTTAAGATAACCGAAAAAGTAGGAAATCAGTCATACCGTTTGGAATTGCCTGAAGAGATGTCGGGCATACATCCAGTGTTTCACGTTGGGAATCTCAGGAAATCGTTTAATACTGACAATGAGGATTGGGCTGACCACACCGAGCTGCAAGTTGATGAAAGGCTCCGGTATGTTGAAGAGCCGGAGTGTGTGTTAGATACTAAGGTAAAGAAATAGAGAAGCAAAGAAATCGAAATGGTGCTTGTACGTTGGAAGCATCATAAGGGAGCAAATCATACATGGGAGGCTAAGTCGGAAATGTTGAGGAAATATCCACAGTTGTTTGAATCCACATCACTTCGAGGACGAAGTTGAGCGTGGTGGAGCCCATGTTGTAACATCCTCGGATTTATTTTATTGAAATTGGGCTAATTAGTTGGATATTTTATAATTAAGTTGAATTATGAGCAATTATTATGAAATTTGAGATATTTAGAAAGTTTGTTGTTATTTTTAAGAAAATTTGAACTCGGAATTATTATTAAGGAATATTATGAATTATAAAAGTTAGTTATGATAAATCTAAGAATAAATCAGTATTTTATGGAACCGGTTAAGTCGAGGGGAGAAATGTGCAAAATGGTGAAAATGGGAATAAAAGGTCAAAGCCTCTCATTTTCTATGGTCTCACTCTCTCTCTACATTTTCTCTCTCTAGAATTCTCTCTACTTCTCTCTAAGATATCTCACAAACCGACCGACCGATTATCGAGATTTATACGTCATCGAAAAGATCTCGTGGAGTACTACAATAATCTGTAGTTGGATTCCTGATTTCGTACGGATTGAGGTAAGAATCGACCTTTTAAGTTTGTTTATTTCGGTTTTGAAGAGCTTAGAATTCGAATCTGTTATTTTATGTGAATTGAAGCTAGTTTTGCTTGAAATATTGCAAGAATATGATAGTATATTTATAATAGGATCGAAACTAGGCATCATACATGACATATCATTGATTTTTAGGCCTAGAAATGAAGGATTTAAGTTATAATGATGAACAAACTCGAAAATACCAAGAACACAGTCGAAATGTAAGAACAAACTCGATTTTGGTACTAGATTCGAGTGTATTTTCGAGTCTATCCCCAGATTCGAAAGAAGTGGGGTTCGAATCTACCCCAAACTCGAATATAGGTTCGAGTTTACCTATGGGGCTCGAGTTTAGTCATCAAATTCGAAGGGTGTTCGAATCTAACCCATTAAATTCGAGTTTAATGCCTAAAATCGAGAAACCTACTCTCTAAACTCGAGTATTTTGAGTGAAACTCATAAACAACACATAGAATGACAAGATATAAACTTGAGATGGGTTCAAACTTAATTATGGTTTGAATTTAGACATAGACCCGAAATGGGGGAAAATATTGCAAAACTTACAAAACTTGGTCTTATGAATTTAAACGGTTTTTGCCTCGAGATATTGTTGCAACTAATTTAACAGGTCCCTTGTGGTGTTGTTTAACCCACAGTGGGGTACTTGGTGGATCCGGTTGAAAGCCCGAAGAGAAATAATATTGAAGTTTTATTTACGCACCCACTGTGAGTACAGTAGATTTCGCATGTTTATATTTGTTTTATGTTAAGCTTTGCCTGCTGAGACCTGTTGCTTCATGATTTGTTTGGAATTCTACTAACTTGCGTAGATTTAGATGCACATTCTTACTTGTTGCATGTCCGTTCGATTGTTGTGCATCTAGTGATGGACCGGTGGGTCGCATCGATTACTCTGATGTTACTGCGCTATATGACCTGGAGCTGATCCCTCCTAGGCCCGGTAGGCAGTATGTCATCCCCGATCGTACGTTTGTCTCAGATGGTATGTTTTTAAGCCGAGCTTTGGGCTCGAAGGGGCTGCGGCTCTGGTCCGTACTTGGTGTACGAAGAGGGTAAACGATGTTTGTCATCGGTGTTACCCTTGGGCTTCATAAAAATTTATAAAATGCATAATCTTTGTATTCACTAAGCATCCACTTATTCCCCAGTTGTTTATTTTTATTTTACAGGAAAAGGGAAGTCTACCGCCGGACCTTCTAGTTAGGTCTTTTGTGAAGATTTGGAAGATTTGAAACTACCTAATCGGTAATTATGATTTGAGACAACGTTGTAATATATTCTTGATGTTGTAATAATTTATCTGGGTGTGTAGACTTAGTCTTGGTACCTTGTAGCACCGTAGGGTGTTTGACACTGTTGCACTACTTTATTTATGTTTTTAATGCTTCCGCACTTAAATTAGGTTATCATATCATTATGTATTTGTGTTCGATGATTAAATCATGGGTGTTATGTAAATGGTGGTTGTTGTGGCAAGGGTGTCACATCCAGCTCTATGGGAAGAAGATTATGATAAGGTGGATCTGGATGACTTGGAACCAATGGACCTACAATGGCAATTGGCTATGGTCACACAGAGATTGAAGAGGTTCATGAAAAGAAGGGGAAGAAATCTAAGTGTGAACAATGTAGGATTTGATAAGTCAAAAGTTAGGTGTTATAACTGTCAGGGGTTGGGACAGTTTGCAAGAGAGTGTCAAAGACCTAAGATGGATAATCATCAGAACTCGGGACGTCAGTATTCAGCCAGTTCAGGGAATCAGGGTTCAGAGTTGGTTTACTTACTAATGTAGGGTCTAATAAATAGTTAGATGGCACATATGGTTGGAATACACACCCAGAGGCGAATACTAGGGCTTTCATGGCCGAAGTGACAGAAACGGATATGGGAGCAGAAGGGGAAAAGAAAGAGGATACGCAGCAGTCTGATTCAGATCCTTTGGTGCTGGAAATTACTGAGGAGCTGACTACTTTGGAGTTTGCAGCTCAGATGGCCAACATCAAATCTGATCGGAAAAAGGTAATTCTAAACTTTTCTACTTTTCATGATTTATGTGTTTTATGTATTACTTTGAATGATAAATTGAATTTAGTACTAGAAACACATTCATCTACGACAGCTCAAATTCAATTAAAATCAGATAATGCTAATTTATTAGACATTAAGAAAGATCTTTAGGCCAAACTGAGAAATGATGCTCAAGATTTGATAGTTCTAAATGACAAACTTATTGAACAAAGTGTCAGGAATGAACTAATTTATGAGCATGTAGGGTCACTTACCAAAGAGATCTCTCTTAAAGATATGGAATTAGCTGAGTCTAGGGCTAAGGTTGCTAAGGCAAATATCAAGCATGTACCTACTCCTCAGGATAAGACCAAGGATACGGTTAAATCAGAGGTAGTCAAGGTAATTGAGTCTTCTAAAGTATCTTCAACTACTCCTCAGGAGGTTAGGAAAATGGTACAGTGTGAGCAGTCTAGTTGTAAGCCAAAACTAGAAGAAGATAAGACTATAAGTAATAATAACAAAGGGGAGTTAAACCAAGTTGTTGATACAAACAATCAGGCATTCGTAAGACGGCTAGGTCAAAGAGTGCCTATAAGAAATATATTGACAAGACGTCTTGCTTTAAGTGTCACGAGAAAGGACATGTTGCTTCAGGTTGTCCCTACAAAAAGTCAGAGTATTCATAGTCTCTGAATCTGATAGTCTATTACGAACAATGGACAACAACTAGAAGCTATCCTCAACGGGGAGTCTATTGGTACATCCGGTGTGACGACAGCAGTCTAGTTTTGTTATTGATATCATGATTGTTTACGACGTTTACATTTGCATGCTAAGTTCTAGACTATCATAATAAGTTCTAGAATACGTTCTAGAAATAAGTAAGTTCTAGAATAAGTTCTAGAAATAAGTTCTAGAATAAGTTCTAGATTAAGTTCTAGAATAAGTTCTAGAACAAGTTAAAAGATAAGTTCAAGAACAAGTTCAAAGATAAGTTCTAGAACAAGTTCAAAGATAACTTCAAGAGGAGCGTCTACAGGTTCGTGAGGAGCGTCTTCATGAACTTATCGGCTATATAATGAACTTATCTTTATGAATTCAGTAATCTACGACGGCTCAGAGGTTCTGTCAAACTTGAGAGCAAACAGAGCACCAGGGTGAACGAATCTTTCCAGAAATTTGTGTGTGAGGCGATTACGAACTTCTGTGCGATTAGCAGAGTGTTTTAGAGAGATTCACGTGTCGGGACGTCCGTTGTTACGTCTATCATCGTGTTGGTCTCCGTGTTTCGTGTTGTGTGATCAGTCCGTTAAGCCCCTAACGAGAATTCCACACTCGTTGGAAGGTGTCGCGTCAAGATTGGATCCGTAGGAAGGTGACCTTACATCCACTAACCATGTAATGTGACCGTGCGGACCCTTTGGTCACGGGAGCTTTAGTCACACACACAATGAGAAAAACAAGTGTGATCGTATGATTATCGTCACACATTTCTGGTGTGACCAAAGCCAAAATTTGTACCATTGAATGTACAAAGAAGCTTCTAAAGTCACTAGGAATTGAAATGAAAGCCTAAGTAGAAGGTCCAGCTACACCTTTTCCTTTGCCTGAAAACATGGAAAGTCAACGGGTAAGTTATGGCTTAGTGAGATAACATATTAATCATTCAACGGATATTTCTTTACAAACTAATGTGAAAACGGGCAATGCAAGCCCCATAACAAGTGAAAACTATGCAGTGCAAGCATGGCGTTTGGCAGTTCAAAATGCTAATCGTGGATGTGCTAACCTGACTGGAATAAGTGTATGGGTTGATCAGTCCCTGACAGTGGCCTGTTGTCAACCTCAGCGCAGGTTATATCAGATTATGAAGTGTGATCATGTTAGAAAATGATTTCAGTGATGCAATTTCAATTGAACATTGGCTACATGTTTGTCACATGTCAAGTACGAGTATGGATCAATCCAATGAATCATATGAGAGTGCCAAATGATGTATATTGGACAACAAGAACATGTCATTGAAAAATGAATGCAAAGATAATAAATGTATGAATATTAATCTATCACTCACAGTGGTTTTACACAGTGCAAATTGGCTCTGAATCAATGTATGTTAGTCAACACCACAAAGATTCTATTAAGTCAGTGTAATAGTATATCATTGTTAGTATCTGCTTAAAACATTGTTTTTAGAATTTTAACTTGAAATGATCCAAAATTCGGATAACAACTGAATTTGGATGGACCCAAATTTCGGGTTGTCCGAGATCTTATACTAAACATTTTATTTTGTTTAATTCATCCGAAATTCGGATGGTTACATGATCTGAAACTCGGATGACCTACTTATCCAAAATTCGTGTAATGACTTGTGAATTTTTGAAGTTTCCATCTGAGATTCACTTTGATCCGAAACTCGGATATGAACCGAACTCGGATGGATCCGAGATATGTTCATCAGACCCGAGTTCATATTTCTATATTTCTAATATTTTCCAGATTTCACTTTTGGTTAATTTATGCATGTTTTGTTACTGAAAACTATTGTTATAAACTTAAATGTACTCTGTTAACACTTTTTAACTTAAAACATAACTTAAATATACCAAATCAGTCCCTTTTTGTCCATTTTTCCATCACCGTTGATGAACACACACACACTAAAACACATAGTGATTTCCAAAATCGTAATTATAACTTGAATCAGAAGCTAAAATTTGGTATACACCCTCACTAACACTTGATTTTAACATATCTATAAGAATATATAACATGAAATAACATTTGCCATCTTTACTTTGGTTTTTCATAAAAAACGAACATAAAACCCATAAATCTGTAAATTTAAAGAATTATTACCTCAAATAAGTTGTTGTAGTGATTATAGTTCCTTGATATCAACCTGATTCCAACTTTTCTGCCTTCAATTCCAAGATTTTGGTGTTCTTGGATTTGTAGCAATGGTGAAAGAAACCGTGGGTTTCTAGAGAGAGAAAAGAGAGAGACGATGTGGTATAGAGAGAGAGAGAGAGAGAGAGAGAGAGAGAGAGAGAGAGAGAGAGAGAGTGAATGAGTGATTGTCAAAATGAATGGTTATTTCTTCCTTTTTATTTGTTATTTTGCCTTATTTCCACATTACACCCCATAACTTTGTATTTTCTTATATAAACCATTTTACAAGTCTATGTCGGTTCCTTATTGTTATGTTTGCTCAATAAAACTACAATGAGGATTTTTCCTCATTATTTTTCATATTTAAATTTGTGAACGGAATTTGCTTAACCAAAATAATAATTCCATTAATACATCAATTGAGTCTTGAATTGTAAATTACATGTGCGTTAAATTAGGGATGTTACACCTCTTCATAAACATTTTCTATCTCATCATCTGTCAGGCAATTCTATCTTATTATCGACTTTCTTTCCACTTGTAAGGGTAGTGATTTTGGCTACTTCATTGACCTCATTAACTTCATATTTCTTCTCCTTACCACGGTGACGCGATGGGTTAACTGTGTTACTTGGAAGTTCCCTTCTTCTCGTTTAGTTAAAGACTCTGCAATCTGTCTCATTTGTCTTCCAAGCATATCCATAGTTTTCGCTTGTACCATAGTTTGTTGTTTCATGAATTCCATAAATTCGGAAAACTCTTTCGAATTTCCAGACACTGATCGTGCTTCATGTTCTTATTTAGGGTCTTGGCGCTTATAATATCGATCATCCTTCGTGACTGAGGTTGATCCATATTGGAATTCTAGGTTTTGTTGATGAGGTTGCTCATATCTTGGCTTCGCAGGAACGTCAGTATCTTGATTATCCCTCCAACTAAAGTTCTGGTGTTTTCTCCATCCCGGATTGGAGGTATCCGAATATGGGTTTTCCCGTTCTCTTCGTTGTCGATAGCGAAAAGCTTCATTCACATACTCCTCGTTGGCGAAGTTATGTGGGCAATTCTCGGATTGATGGGAAGGGTCTCCACATGTAACATGTTGGTACATCCTGTGTGACGATAGCAGTCTAAGTGGATTAGCATTTTAGTTTAAATAATACTTTAAAGCATTGAATATTAACAAGTATTTGATATAAGTGTTTATATATGTTTGATAGTTATTGATTGTATGGTTGAACTTGATGTAATGAATTACAGGAAGTTCAAACATAAAGATCAAAGATAAAATCAAACATAAGTTTCAAATATAGGTTAAGTATGTGAAAGTCGAATTTAGATTAAATTCGAATTCACTAGTAAATTAGATTCGAATCTATAGCAGATTCAAATTTAATCCATAAGGCAGATTCGAGAGTGCCCAGGGGACAAACTCGAATGGGCTTTGGGCCTGTTTCGAGTTTGGCCCATGGCAAACTCGAATGAGCCTTTATAATTAGGGATAGACTCGAATCATTAGGAGACTTTTTGCAGAATTCGAGAGAGATTAAGAAAAAGGCGATTTCGAGTTTATCAGAGTTTTTAGTGTTGTTTCGGAGAGAATCAATTCGTAGATGCGTCCATCGTCGTTCGTACAGCTTGTTGATAGTCTCCGTGTTCCGAGTGAGAGTTGTTTCCGTCAACCCGTTAACATGGATTCCGTAATCGTTGACGGTCTCGCGTCTAGATAGATCTGTAGTGTGTAGACCTTACAAGTGGTATCAGAGCCTAAGGGGTGTTCTTCCTGTTCTTCGTGTTCATAAAGACACATCCTAGGTTTCTTGACGCTTTTGGACGGTTAATCTCTCAAATTTTCGCGTTTTTCGTGTTTTTCGAGCTTATCAAATTGGGATACGGGAAATACTTTGGTGTTTTTCACGTTTTTGATCGAAATCAATATTTTTCTTTGTAAAAATATTGATTTAATCTGAAAAATGTTAAAAAATCGAGGTATTAGCCGTTTTTCGAGTTTGTGGCACTCGAATCTGTTAGGAGTAATTAGGGTTTTGCTTAGTTTCGAGTCTAATCAAATCTCCTCTCCTTTCGAGTTTTATATAGATTGTTTCGAGTTTAGGGTTTTGAGTTTGATTCGAATTTGGACTAGAGTCGACTAGGGACATTCGAGTTTGTCTGGGGATCGACTTTGTCTGTGTTTCGAGTGTGCTTGGACCTTCGAATTTGGAGACCTTCGAATTTGGAGACCTTCGAGTTTGTCACGTGTTTCGAATTTAATTGAATTTAAGGACTTAAATCGAATTTAATCCCAAATAGGTTTAAACTTAATTATATTCGAATTTAACTAAATTCGAAAGAATTAACTTAAATTAATTTAGAATTTAATTTATCAAGTCAAAAATTCAATTACCTTTGAAACCATGACAAATCTTCAACGGTTTCTTGAAATGGATCATGAGGTGGGGAAAGCTAATACTCCGCCTAAGCTGATGAAACTTGAAGACTATTATTGGTGGAAAAATCGGTTTGCCGATTTTGTGCGTTTCAACGACATGCGAATGTGGATATGTATCGACGAAGGATACATCCCACCTACAACAGAAGTTGAAGGCCGTCAAAGAGTCTTATCATATCAAATGATGAAGGAGGATGATAAGAAACTATATGAAGCCGAGAACCGAGCATTCTCGATTATTCGAATGGCATTGCCTCATGACATACTACACACATTCCACAATCAAAAGACATCTAAGGAGCTTTGGGAGACGCTGGAAAAGAGGTGTGAGGGTAATCCGAGGGTACGGAGAAAGCGTATGGAGTTGTTGAAACAGCAATTTGCGATTTTCAAGGCTTTGAAGGATGAAAAGCTGGACGACACCATCACTCGCTTTTATCATCTGCTGACAGAGCTTGAGAGTCATGGAATTAAGTATAGTGATACAGAAAAGAACAATAAGCTTCTTGATGCCTTACCAGCCAAATGGGCGATGTACGTGGCTATGATTAAGCTTGATGAAGATAAGTATTATACTCAATCATTGGAAGATGTAGTGGGAACGCTGAGGGCTTATCATTTCGAGCTACTGAAGGCCGAAACAGATTATGAAGAACTCCAAAATCCAGCCATGTATTTTGGAAAATCAAAACCTTCAGTGGCCGCTAATATGAAGACTGCTACAGCATTCTTCACCGGAGAAACGTTGTCACCACCAGAGACTGACGACACACATAATAGAGCGTTCTTAGGGTTTGGGAGACCGGAAGAACAGCAACCTCAGGCAACACATGCATCAACATCTCAGGGCTACTCTAAGATGCCCATGAGCGCTAAATTGGCCGAAGAACATTTGAATCTATTGGCGTCATTTTTGGCCGCATTTGGGAACTGCGTTCAAGGGAAAATAAACGATCCTGCACTCTGGGATGAAGATTACGATCAGGTAGACCCTGAGGACCTTGAGGAGATGGATCTCGAATGGCAACTGGCCATGGTAACCCAACGGGTTAAGCGATTCATCAAGCGCACTTGAAGAAATCTGAACATGAATAATAAGGGGATTGGTTTTGATAAGTCGATGGTCAAAAGCTACAATTGTCAAGGTTTGGGACACTTCGCCAGAGAGTGTCAGAGACCGAAGGTAGATAATTACCAAGGGCAGAATTAGTCTCATGGACAGTTTCAGAACCACTCTCAACAGAGATATCTTCCGAGTTCATCATCCAGTCAAGCCAACATAGCTGGTCTGTTATCAAACGTCACATCAGACAGACAGCTGGATGGTACTTACGACTGGAGGTCACCTCCGGAATCTAATGCTAGAGCCTTTATGGCTGAAGTCACTGAGAGTGGATGTGAAGAAGAAGAGCAGAACACAAGGGACAGCAGTCAACACGAAAGCAGTCCGATGTGGGTGGAGAAGTCGAATGATCAGATGCTTCTGGAGTTTGCCGCTAAAATGGCCAACGTCGAATCAGATCACACAAAGGTCAGTCTGAATTACTCTCTTTTCCATGAATTATGTGTTTTATGTGTTACTTCTAATGACAGGTTGAATCTAGTATTAGAATCACATAAAAATATATCTGCTCAAAATGAGTCATTAAATCTGATAATGCTAGCCTGAATGACATTAAGCAAGATCTTAGGGACAAGCTTAAAGCTGATGCACAAGATGTCATAGTTCTAAAAGACAAGCTGAGTGAGCAGTGTGTTAGATTAAAACTGATGTATGAGCATGTAGAGGCCTTGACCAAAGATCTTAAGACCAAAGAAGTAGAGCTAGCTGAAACTAAGGTGAAGGTAGCAGAGGCTAATAGTAAGCTAGAAAAGTTTAGGAGCTCAAGTCTGAACCTAGGGAAAGGTTTAGATGCTCAACGCCAATCTAAAAAGCCTGTAGATCTAGGATTTCATGAGATTCCTCCACCTTTTAATGCCAACTATGTGCCTCAACCTCAGGAGAAAACTGAGAAATCAGTAGACTTAGAGGAAATACCTTCACCTGTGTCTGAGCCTGTAAAAGAAAATACACCTAAGGTGACTGATACAAACGTCAAGATTAAGAAAGTCAAATTTGTGTCCTCCTCTAGTGAAACACCTGTAGGAAAACATAAAATTGATTTTAACGATCAGGAAGAAGAACCAGTCACTGAAGATACACAAAAAGAACCAGACACTAGTGAGACACCTAAGTCTAAGGGCACACACAAGAAGTCCATTGAAAAGATGTCTTGCTTTAGATGTCATGAAAAGGGGCATGTTGCTTCTAACTGTCCGCTTAGGAAAACTGACGTTACACCTAAGACAGGGAAGCCAACACAAACTAAGCCTTCAATAAGTGTGGCGAGCACTAGTAGTTCTCAGAGTACCAAGAACACTGTGCAGGCAACACCAAAGATTGTTGTTAGACAAACACCTGTGTCAGGTAGACCAAATGAAGTGGTTAGGACTAATTCACCGAATAGAGTCCCTAATCAATCTAGGTCAGGTCCTCAACAAGTCTATAGGAGTACAACACCTAGAGGAGCTTACACTCCAGTTAGGTCACATACTCCTGTTAGACATCACACACCGGTTAGAGCTCAGGGATCTCAATCTGAAATGCAATATAATCGGAATTATTCAAGAGCTCCACAACCAATGCCTACTCAAAGGCAAAGAGTGAATTTACATCACTCGGCACCACAACAAACTCCTGTTCAACGACCCAAGTCACCTGAAAGGCGAGATGGGTATTTGAAAGAGTTTAAGTATGTGGACGAGAACGGTATAACCAAGTCAGTTATGGCTTGGGTTCCCCGTGATAACTAACCTATTTTCTTTCATGTGCAGGAGATAACCACAGGTCCAAACAACAAATGGTTCGTCGATAGTGGATGCTCCAGGCACATGACAGGGGAAAGAAGTCTGCTTACAGACTTCAAGGGTGGAAATCGGGGATTTGTATCATTCACGGGAAATAAAGGAGGAAACATCACGGGTACCGGAGTGGTCACTAATGGGACGATCAAGTTGGATCAAGTTTATCACGTTGATAAACTGGTTCACAATCTCATTAGTGTATCTCAAATCTGTGACAAGAAGAATTCAGTGCTGTTCACGGACACTAAAGCGTTAGTGCTAAGACCGGGGTTCAAGATTCCTGAAGAGTGGATATTAATGCGGGCACCAAGGAAGAATGACTTGTATATGCTCGATATGAACAAGCCGGAATCTTCGATGGGTCCGATCTGCTTACTGTCTAAAGCTTCGGAGACTGAATCAGTGTTGTGGCACAGACGCATGGCACACTTGCACCTAAGAAAAATGAACTATATAACGAAAAATGGGTTGGTGCAAGGTGTGCCTATGAAGAGTTTTCAGTTCGAGGATAAGTGTCTACCTTGCAAGAAGGGCAAACAACATAAGAAGGCACACAAATCCAAGACTCAGAACTCCATCACTACCACATTCGATTTGCTGCATATGGACCTCTTCGGACCAATCAACAAAAGGAGTATAGGTGGTAGTTGGTATTGTTTAGTTATCACTGACGATTACTCACGATTTTCTTGGGTTTTCTTTCTAGGTACAAAGGACGAGACGGCTTCCAAGCTCATCAGGTTCTTAGACCAAGTGGAGAATTTCTATGGAACACGGGTTAAAAGGCTTCGTAGTGATAATGGAACTGAGTTTAAAAACACTGTAATTGGTGTATATTGCCTCTCAAAGGGCATAGTGCATCAATTTAGTGCACCGTATGAGCCTCAACAAAATGGGGTGGCCGAACGAAAGAACAGGACATTGATTGAGGAAGCTAGGACTATGCTTTCGGATTCAAAGATTCCTACCATGTTTTGGGGGGAGGCAGTGAATACCGCATGTCATATTTTAAACCGGGTCCTAACTGTCAAATCTTTGAACAAAACCTGTTATGAAATTTTGAATAAACGGCCACCTAATTTAACTGGCTTCGAATCGTTTGGGGTACCATGTACTTTATTGCGAACAAAACATCAATCTAAGTTTGGTGAAAAGGCTGACGACGGATACTTCCTAGGTTATGTGCCGAACTCACCAAACAAACGGGTTTTTAAAAAAACGAATGATACAGTAGAGATTGTGTATAACTTTGAAGTCACAAGTTATACACATGAACCCCAAACAGGTCCGGAATAGATATTTGACTATGATAAATTGTTTGAGTCATTTAACATTCCTTTGGATGAAAATGCAGGTACGATCGAAAAGGACTTGGCGACGTTGAATCTGAATGAAGAAGGTCATACCTTTCCAAGGACTACATTTCAATCCACATCTGAGCCTACTACAACTGAAGATGGATCTCCAGAAGTCACTGATCCAGAAGCACCTTCAACTGAGAATCAAACTCAGACAACACATTCCAACTCTGAGGAAACTGTCCACGAGGAGGAAAATGTAGAATCTGAGGATGTTCCCCCATTAGGTGAAATAGGATCTAACTTAGGAGATAATCTGAGAGTTGACGAGATAGAGACATCTAGGATCAACAAGAACCATCCTATAGAAAGCATCATAGGAAATCCTAATGAGGGTGTGAGAACTAGGAGTAGTTTAAATAACAACACTGTGTTGTTGTCGATGATAAATGACTCCGAGGCCTTTCATACCTGCCTCTATTCTTGTTTCATCTCGCAAGTAGAGCCGAAAAATGTGCAAATGGCACTAAAGGATAACTCCTGGGTTGAAGCGATGCAGGAAGAACTCTCTCAGTTTAGGAAACTAGAAGTGTGGGAGTTAGTTCCATTACCTCGAGGGGAAATTGCCATAGGAACCAAATGGGTTTTTAAGTGCAAAAGAGACGATCGGGGTATAGTCACTCACAACAAGGCTAGGTTAGTTGTAAAGGGTTTCAACCAAGAGGAGGGAATCGATTACAATGAGGTGTTTGCGCTAGTAGCAAGGCTGGAAGCCATTAGGTTGTTTATGGCTTTTGCTTCCTTCAAGGGCTTTAAGGTATATCAACTAGATGTTAAGAGTGCTTTCCTCTATGGGAAAGTGAAGGAACTGGTGTATGTAGAACAGCCGCCCAGATTTACAGATCCAAAATATCCAGACAGAGTATATCGATTAGATAAGGCTCTGTATGGATTGCATCAAGCACCAAGGGCGTGGTACGAGACTTTATCCAACCATCTGTTAGAGAACGGGTTTGAAAGGGGTAGGATAGATAGTACGCTGTTCGTTAAGAGAAAGGGAGAACATTTCATCTTGGTACAAGTGTACGTCGATGATATCATCTTTGGATCATCAGACGAACAAATGTGCAAGGATTTTGAGAAGGTGATGAAGTCAAAATTCGAGATTAGTGCAATGGGTGAGTTGAATTTCTTTTTGGGGTTGCAAGTTGACCAGAAGAAGGAAGGAATGTTTATCCATCAGACGAAGTATGTCTACGACATATTAAAACGCTTCGGGATGGAAGGGACGAAACTGACAGCTCATTTCAGCACGCCGATTCAAGTGAATCACAATCTCGGACCGGGTACTGAAAGTGATACCGATGTGGATCCAATGTTATATCGGGCCATGATTGGATCACTTATGTATTTAACTGCTTCAAGACCTGACATTATGTTTGCTGTGTGTATTTGTGCTAGGTTTCAAGCTAATCCGAAAGAGATGCACATGAAAGCTGTGAAGCGGATTCTACGATACCTAAAGTCGAAACCAAAGTTGGGACTTTGGTATCATGCGGAGGGAGATCTAGAGTTGGAGGCATTCACGGATTCTTACTACGGAGGATGCAGCTTGATGCGCAAGTCAACAACTGGAGGTTGTCAATTCCTAGGAGGGAGACTGGTTTCCTGGCAATGCAAGAAACACACCTCGGTAACCGTGTCAACGTGCGAGGCCGAGTATGTTGCTGCTGGTAGTTGCTGCTCACAGGTTCTGTGGATACAACAACAATTGCGGGATTACGGTTTGGCTTACACTCAAACTTCTGTTAGGATAGATAACCAATCTACAATTGCTATAACAAATAATCCAGTTAAACACAGTAAAACAAAGCACATAGACATAAGGCATCATTTTATTCGTGATTGTGCTGAAAAGAACTTAATCAAATTGGTAAAAGTGGCAACGGACGATAATAATGCTGATTTATTTACCAAAGCCTTTGATAAGTCACGGTTTGAATATTTGATTCAACTAAATGGAATGCGCAACCCAGAGTAAATTGACCTTTGTAGAATTTTTATTTCCGTTTATAGCTGTAGTCTTTTTTTCTTTATATAGTAAGTTTGCTAATTAGGATAGTTTCTATTTTTAGTAAGTTAAGTAGGTTATATTATTTTCTTGCTATTTCTTATGAAAAACAAAAGAAAAAACAGAGAAAACCATAAAAAATTAAAAAAAAGATAATATCAGAAAAAGAGTTTAGTCTTAGATGCATAGGTTCAAGGTGACGAAAATTAGCACAGTCGTTACAAACTCTAAGTGTTTAGGCTTTCACACATAATGCACCTAAAATTCTAAGTGTTATACTTTATTTTAGTTTGATGTGTTGGTAGGCATAATACATATAGGGAGTCTCAAGGCTAATAAAATATTCAAGAAAAAGTCAAACGTGTCGCTAACTTAGATGTATGACCAATCGGTCTTAACTTTTATGTACGAGACATACAAACTTTGAGTCTAAATGAGGTATGCAAACTTTCTGGGGATGTATAGCAACATCAAGTACATCTTAAAATGGAAAGCATAGTAAAATCATACAGAATTGAGAGTCAAAAACACGTAACTCTGTTTTACGTAAGTACAGACCTGTTGCCTCTGTTTTGATTCGGGTTAGCAAGATAAGTCGCTTTGTTGTACGTCGGTACAGACCTGTCACCGCTGTCTTGCTAGCTTTAAAAATAAACCTTAAGTCAAACTAAGACACTTTGTTGTATGTAAATACAGACCTGTGTCCGATGTTTGTCTTTTAAAGAAAGTTTGCAAATACCAACAAGTTAGAATCATTTTCTGTATGCCTTGATCATAAAAGTATGTCTATGTCTGAATCACGTAAGATAATTTCATGATAAATAAAAATGCCAAGGGATATTCCGAAATGTAGCATGTTTAAAGGGGTAAATACCAACAATCAGCTAAACGGGTATGTCACGTCAAACAATCAAAGGAATCAAAAATTACTAAGTGTGAATGTTCAAGTACTGAAAGTGAGTATCTGACACCGCTATCTGATTGAACCTTTCTTTGACTATGCTTGTCAAAAATAATTTGTTAAGTGTTTCGCATAGGTTGTAAATTTTAATAAATGTAGTTTAAGTCTAAGTTAAATTTTTGTTTAAAATTTTAAATATTTTATTTTTACTTTTACTTATTTTTATGTTATTTTATTTTATTTTATTTTATTTTATCTTATTTTTAATTTACTTAGGAAAAAGGTCAAAAATTACTGAGGGTGCATTCATAGTTGAATAAAATAAACATTGCGTGAAAATCTTGTGCTTAGGGTAAAAGATTTAGCATAGTTTATTCCGTTACACAATAAGGTTGAAAAGGTTGAAAAATTTGAATTTATTTCAAAAAATTTCGAAATTTTCAAAGTTTCAGGGAAAATTCGAGTTTAAGCTAAACTCGAAAATAGCAGGGCTCGAATCTGTCAGTAGATTCGAAAGAGGCATTAGATTCGAAGGTTGGTGGTATAAATATGTTAACAGTAATGTTCATTAATTTTTCTGTTTTCGATTCTATTCCTCAAGTTTGTCATTGGTGATTTCGAATCTATTCTCTCGAGTTTGTCGTTTTCAAGAAATCAACTCTTTGTCGAGTTTCTGTCCGTGTGGGTTCGATACTACTCATAGATCTAGGTATAATCAAGTGTTTTGTACAAGATTTAAGTAGTATTATACTCCATTTAAGCCAAAATCATTAGATTTTGAAGTTTTATTGGTAGAAAGTTTGTTTTTCAAAATTACAAACTTTGAACCGGTGAAAAGTCAAATTAACTACTAATATCATTGATTAGAACCTAGTAGGACTAATAGATGTGATTTTCTGAGTCCAAAATGGTTAAAATCAAGGTTTTTAGTGATGATGGTGGCCGACTCCTTCGAGTCTGTTCATGGCCATATTCGAGTTTGTCAGTAAACTCGAATTGGTCATTAAACTCGAATGGTACATTAAACTCGAAAAGATGTTAATTCGAATCTGATTGTTCGAGTTTGTCATTTTATTTGAATTATTCAATTTAAATTTTAATTAAATTTGTAGAAATTCATATGTGTTGGATTTTGTACTTACACAAGTTCAAAATAAAACAAATTTGAATTTAAACAAGTTTATTCATTTTTAATAATTCTAATATTTTATTTGATATATTATGCAGACATGGCGGATAGAGTATTTGTTCCGAAGCATAATATGGTCATTTCCCCGGACCATGCTATCCCTGAAGCGCAGGCTTTCCGCCAGAATCTCATATGCACTGTCTCATAACATCCAGATTGTCATTCCGTGCGTGCGACAATTCTATGATCATTTGCAAGTCGATTGAACTGTCACTCCGACAGTTCTTAGGACAAGGATTGCTGGAAATCCATTGGTGTTTTCTGCTGATATTCTTCGTCAAGTGCTTCAATTGGGCACTCAGGAGCAAGAAGATGGGCCTATTGATTTCCAATTATCAATCAGGCAGGCAACATTTGTACGAATGGGTTATAGTTTAGATGTTACTAAGTCTTCCTATATGAAAAGTGGGCTAATTGGACAATGGCTATATCTCGCGCATGTGTTCATGGTTTGTTTCGCTGCAAATAAAGCTGGATTTGATTATATAGTTTCGAAGATCCAATCAGGGATGATCGCGTTGGTCTATAATCGGAAGTTCAGTTTTTCAGAGATGTTCTTCTCGGAGTTCGTTCATCAGATAACGGCTACGGAGCAGCAAAGATTTTTGCTTTACCCTCGCTTTGTGATGATGCACATCAGGCACTTCTTGCCGAATCTGCCACCGCAAAATGAAATTCAAAGTGTTGCGGTAATCGATAAACGCATATTTGCTGATTGTTCAGCTCATAGAGGAAGGTTGGCTATCCCAGTGGAGGGACCTTTGTTTGGTGCTATAATCGACCCGAACTTTGTAGCCCCTGAAGATGCAAATTGGGCAGGAGAGGTGCAAGTTCCACTGCGACAGCCACAGCAACAGTGTCAACAACAACAAAGGCCTCAGCAGTAGAGAAGACGTCAAAGGCCTTCAGCGAGTCAAATTCAGGCAGAGAGGCCTTCTACGAGTCAAACTCAAGCGCCGGAAGAGGCTGGCCCTTCGACTGCACCACAAGTATCTACTCCGACAACTGATCAGACATATCAAACGCTGCAAGAGATTTGGGCAGCTGGTCCATATGCTAATGAGGAAATAACTGCTGAACTCATTGGAGATTTATTGTAACCTCCGGAGTGAGAAGTTGACGTTTTTAGACAAATCGATGAATATCTACCTCAGCCAGCAGGTGATGACAAGTCCACTTCAGTTGCAGAATCTGAGAATATGGAGGAAATAGAAGTGGAAAAAGAACCAGAAGATCCGTCCATCCACATACGGACTTATGGATCGAGATTAGTGGTAATAAATGAAGAAGCTTCGAGGAGAAGAGAGTCAAGGGAGTCTGATGACTCAAATTTTGAGGAGGAAGACGTTGCCCCATTGGTCACAAGGCAAAGGGCAAAACGCCATCGATTTATGCAAGGAGCAACCTCAGCTTCTGCTGCACAGCCAGAAATACCTCCACCTTCACCCGCTCAATCTACCATTCCACCACAATCACCACCTGTTGAACCGTACATTCCATCCCCAATCATTCCAACCCCCATACAATCTATACCATCTACTTCATCCACTTTCATGGAGAATCAACGATTTTATGAGCTAAAGAGCAGAGTCGACTTCCAACAAATTCAAATCTTTGGGTTGACAACGGCTCTCGGTGAAATTCAGAAGCATAATGCCAAAATAGACATCGAGAATGCCGAGCTGAAGAAGGTTGTGGGCAAGGTTCAGGAAGACAACTTGGAACTTAAAAGCTTTGTTGCTGATCAAGCGGCTGAGATACGATCGATTCGCTCCCTGATTGAGCAATTATTGCAAAATCTAAAGGCTCAGGGGGAGACAAGCTGCCGTGATCAAGAAGAGCCGCCCAGGGATGAAGATAAGGATGAAGATAATGACGGCAATGATCCCAGCGCGCAAAGACATAATGAGCCAGTAGATTTTTCTGCTGAGATTCAGGGGGAGCCAGGTCAATCGGGAGCTGTAGAAGGAGAGGGCAGTTCATCAATAGTCACAGAGTCGGAGATACATGAAATGATCGAAGCTCTAATGGATATCGATGACGACCCTATGGACCTTGGCTTTGATTTTGAGGGCGAAATGGAGGAGCTAGAAGAAGGAGAATGTGTGCCGGAAGACGTAACAGATTGGAAATCTGATGATGAAGTTTGTGTTGATGAAGATGATGAAGCAAATGAGATCATTGTTCAGCAAAACCCCATCACAGATACTTACATAACGGAAGGAAATCATATGATTGACATAGAAGTGGTAAACGCTACTTTAAATGTTGAATCAGCAAGTGAAGAACCTGCCAGAGAACTTACCAATGAAGGGAAAAGAAAATAATGGTTTAGGGCAGAGAAAAGAGAGTTGGAGCTGAAAAAGAAGATACGTGTGCCGGGTACTGGAGAGCTATCAAGAAGTATATTGAGCTGGTTCTTTGATCGGGAATTGCAGTTATTCATTATCAAAAGAAAAGATGGTCTCCAGTATCTCAGAAAAACTCTGAAAGTGTTCAACTCCTTGCCAAAGATTGAAATAAAGGCGTTAGCATGGAAGGAGCTAATCAACATCGGCAACGACCCTTACGCTGAAATAATTGCAAAGATCATAAGAAAAGAAGGGAGGTCTAGGAAGTTCGAACGGCTCAATCCAAGGGTAGGTAAACGAGTAATGGACCATACTCGAATTGACCCTCTAACTGGTCGTCCGTGGATGAAAATACAATACAAACCAGTTAGATGTCTGAGAAAGGTTCCTCTCAAGCCAATGCCACAGGACGTCATGAAAAATCTAAATTGGTGGTATGTGGAAAGTGAGACAGGAGAAGCTGTGATGGAGACTTCGAAGAAAAGGTGATTCTTAGAGTCTACGATCCCCTTCACCTTGTAAACCTTTCTAAAGATGACCTACAAGTGCTGCACGCTCATAGAATCTCAAGCGACGCTCATATGGATAGCGAGGCTAGGAAATATGAAAATGTAGTTAAAGTGTGTATTGAGAAAGGTTTGTATGCTGGCAGCGGTTTAAATAAATAAACAAAGTACTTAATCAAATGTGTAAATTGTTAGAAGCTATCGTCAAGGGGGAGTCTGTTGGTACACCCTGTGTGACGATAGCAGTCTAAGTGATCCAACATTGTGGTTTAGCAAGTGTTTGATATATATATGTTTATATATGTTTGATAATTATTATTGATTGTATGTTTGAACTTGATGTAACGTATTACAAGAAGTTCAAACATAAAGATCAAAGATAAAATCAAACATAAGTTAAAAACATAAGTTTCAAATATAGGTTAAGTATGTGAAAGTCGAATTTAGATTAAATTCGAATTCACTAGTAAATTAGATTCGAATCTATGGCAGATTTGAATTTAATCCATAAGGCAGATTCGAGAGTGTCCAGGGGACAAACTCGAATGGGCTTTGGGCCTGTTTCGAGTTTGGCCCATGGCAAACTCGAATGAGCCACTATAATTAGGGATAGACTCGAATCATTAGGAGACTTTTTGCAGAATTCGAGAGAGATTAAGCAAAAGGTGATTTCGAGTTTATCAGAGTTTTTAGTGTTGTTTCGGAAAGAATCAATTCGTAGGTGCATCCATCGTCGTTCGTACAGCTTGTTGATAGTCTCCGTGTCCCGAGTGAGAGTTGTTTCCGTCAACCCGTTAACGAGGATTCCGCACTCGTTGACGGTCTCGCGTCTAGATAGATCTGTAGTGTGTAGACCTTACATAACACAACAGACATGTGCCACTGTAGCCTTTCCCATTCCCTTCATCAACAAGTTCATCTTCTTGCTTAGTTCAGAAATATCAATTTTAACTTCTTTCATCCACACATTGTCTATGCCCATGCACGGGTATATATTTTAGCTTTGGTCACACCAGAAATTTGTGACAATAACCAAACAGTCACACTTCTTTTTTCATTGTGTGTGACTAAAGGTCCTGTGACCAAATGGTCCATACGGTCACATTAGATGGTAAGTGGTCGTATACATTCACAAAGAGTGACCGAAACCATAAAATATGTGTGACCATATGCTCTTTAAAATCAAGAGAAAGTGTATTTTGTGTGACTATTATCCATGCAATGGTCACTTTATTTTTATTTGTGTGTGGCTGATTGCAACCATTAGGTCACACAACGAGTGTCTTGTTGTGGGCTTTGCTCACATAAAGTTATGCCAAATGTGGTTGTAGGTGTTAAAAAGTGTGACCATATGCTCTTTTAAGTGAGGTAAACTTGTATTCTGTGTGACTATTGTTCATGCAATGGCCTCTTTATTTTTATGTGTGTGTGGTGATTGCAACCATTTGGTCACACAACGAGTGTTTTGTTGTGGGCTTTGGTCACATAAAATTATGCCAAATGTGGCCGTATGTGTTAAAAAGCTTGACCATATGCTCTTTTAAGTGAGGTAAACTTGTATTTTCTATTACTGTTGTCCATGCAATGGCCAATTTATTTTTATTTGTGTGTGGCTGATTGCAACCCTTTGGTCACATAACGAGTGTCTAGTTGTGGGCTTTGCTCACATAAAATTATGCCAATTGTGGCCGAAGGTATTAAAAAGTGTGACCATATGCTCTATTAAGGGAGGTAAACTTGTATTTTGTATGACTATTGTCCACGCAATGGCCACTTTATTTTTATTTGTGTGTGGCTGATTGCAACCATTTGGTCACACAACGAGTGCGTTGTTGTGGGCTTTGGTCACATAAGATTATGCCAAATGTGGCCGTAGAGTGTTAAAAAGTGAGACCATATGCTCTTTTAAGTGAGGTAAACTTGTATTTTGTGTGACCATTGTCCATGCAATGATCACTTTATTTTTATGTGTGTGGCTGATTGCAACCATTTGGTCACACAACGAGTTTGTTGTTGTGGTCTTGGTCACATAAAATTATGCCAAATGCGGTCGTAGGTGTTAAAAAGTGTGACCATATGCTCTTTTAAGTGAGGTACACTTGTATTTTGTGTGACTATTGTCCATGAAATGGCCACTTAATATTTATCTGTGTGTGGCTGATTGCAACCATTTAGTCACACCACGAGCGTCTTGTTGTGGGCTTTGGTCACATAAATTTATGCCAAATGTGGCCGAAGGTATTAAAAAGTGTGACCATATGCTCTCTTAAGTGAGTTAAACTTGTATTTTGTGTGACTATCATCCATGCAATGGCCAATTTATTTTGTGTGTGGGTGATTGCAACCATTTGGCCCCACAACGAGTGTCTCGTTGTAGGCTATGGTCACATAAAATTATTTCAAATGTGGCCGAAGGTGTTAAAAAGTGTGACCATATGCTTTTTTAAGTGAGGTAAACTTGTATTTTGTGTGACTATTGTCCACATAATTGCCACTTTATTTTTATTTGAGTGTGGCTGATTGCAACCATTTGGTCACACAACGAGTGTGTTGTTGTGGGCTTTGGTCACATAAGATTATGCCAAATGTGGTCGTATGTGTTAAAAAGTTTGACCATATGCTCTTTTAAGTGAGGTAAACTTGTATTTTCTATTACTGTTGTCCATGCAATGGTCACTTTATTTTTATGTGTGTGTGGCTGATTGCAACCATTTGGTCATACAACGAGTGTGTTGTTGTGGACTTTGGTCACATAAAATTATGCCAAATGTGGCCGTAAGTGTTAAAAAGTGTGACCATATGCACTTTTAAGTGAAGAAAACTTGTATTTTGTGTGACTATCGTCCATGCAATGGCCAATTTATTTTTATTTGTGTGTGGCTGATTGCAACCCTTTGGTCACATAACGAGTGTCTAGTTGTGGGCTTTGCTCACATAAAATTACGCCAATTGTGGCCGAAGGTATTAAAAAGTGTGACCATATGCTCTATTAAGGGATGTAAACTTGTATTTTGTATGACTATTGTCCACGCAATGGCCACTTTATTTTTATTTGTGTGTGGCTGATTGCAACCATTTGGTCACACAACGAGTGCGTTGTTGTGGGCTTTGGTCACATAAGATTATGCCAAATGTGGCCGTAGAGTGTTAAAAAGTGAGACCATATGCTCTTTTAAGTGAGGTAAACTTGTATTTTGTGTGACCATTGTCCATGCAATGATCACTTTATTTTTATGTGTGTGGCTGATTGCAACCATTTGGTCACACAACGAGTTTGTTGTTGTGGTCTTGGTCACATAAAATTATGCCAAATGCGGTCGTAGGTGTTAAAAAGTGTGACCATATGCTCTTTTAAGTGAGGTACACTTGTATTTTGTGTGACTATTGTCCATGAAATGGCCACTTAATATTTATCTGTGTGTGGCTGATTGCAACCATTTAGTCACACCACGAGCGTCTTGTTGTGGGCTTTGGTCACATAAATTTATGCCAAATGTGGCCGAAGGTATTAAAAAGTGTGACCATATGCTCTCTTAAGTGAGTTAAACTTGTATTTTGTGTGACTATCATCCATGCAATGGCCAATTTATTTTGTGTGTGGGTGATTGCAACCATTTGGCCCCACAACGAGTGTCTCGTTGTAGGCTATGGTCACATAAAATTATTTCAAATGTGGCCGTAGGTGTTAAAAAGTGTGACCATATGCTTTTTTAAGTGAGGTAAACTTGTATTTTGTGTGACTATTGTCCACATAATTGCCACTTTATTTTTATTTGAGTGTGGCTGATTGCAACCATTTGGTCACACAACGAGTGTGTTGTTGTGGGCTTTGGTCACATAAGATTATGCCAAATGTCGCCATAGGTGTTAAAAAGTGTGACCATATGCTCTTTTAAGTGAGGTAATGTATTTTGTGTGACTATTGTCCATGCAATGATCACTTTATTTTTATGTGTGTGGTTGATTGCAACCATTTGGTCACACAATGAGTGTGTTGTTGTGGGCTTGGTCACATAAAATTATGAAAATCGTGGCCGTAGGTGTTAAAAAGTGTGACCATATGCACTTTTAAGTGAAGTAAACTTGTATTTTGTGTGACTATTGTCCATGAAATGGCCACTTAATTTTTATTTGTGTGTGGCTGATTGCATCCATTTGGTCACACAACGAGTGTCTTCTTGTGGGCTTTGGTGTATGTAGAACAGCCGCCCGGATTCACAGATCCAAAATATCCAGACAGAGTATATCGATTAGATAAGGCTCTGTATGGATTGCATCAAGCACCAATGGCGTGGTACGAGACTTTATCCAACCATCTGTTAGAGAACGGGTTTGAAAGGGGTAGGAAAGATAGTACGCTGTTCGTTAAGAGAAAGGGAGAACATTTCATCTTGGTACAAGTGTACGTCGATGATATCATCTTTGGATCATCAGACGAACAAATGTGCAAGGATTTTGAGAAGGTGATGAAGTCAAAATTCGAGATTAGTGCAATGGGTGAGTTGAATTTCTTTTTGGGGTTGCAAGTTGACCAGAAGTAGGAAGGAATGTTTATCCGTCAGACGAAGTATGTCTACGACATATTTAAACGCTTCGCGATGGAAGGGACGAAACTGACAGCTCATTTCAGCATGCCGATTCAAGTGAATCACAATCTCGGACCGGGTACTGAAAGTGATACCGATGTGGATCCAACGTTATATCGGGCCATGATTGGATCACTTATGTATTTAACTGCTTCAAGACCTGACATTATGTTTGCTGTGTGTATTTGTGCTAGGTTTCAAGCTAATCCGAAAGAGATGCACATGAAAGCTGTGAAGCGGATTCTACGATACCTCAAGTCGAAACCGAAGCTGGGACTTTGGTATCACGCGGAGGGAGATCTAGAGTTGGAGGCGTTCACGGATTCTGACTATGGAGGATGCAGCTTGACGCGCAAATCAACAACTGGAGGTTGTCAATTCCTAGGAGGGAGACTGGTATCCTGGCAATGCAAGAAACAGACGTCGGTAGCCGTGTCAACGTGCGAGGCCGAGTATGTTGCTGCTAGTAGTTGCTGCTCACAGGTTCTGTGGATACAACAACAATTGCGGGATTACGGTTTGGCTTATACTCAAACTCCTATTAGGATAGATAACCAGTCTACTATCGCAATAACTAACAATCCAGTTAAACACAGTAAAACAAAGCACATAGACATAAGGCATCATTTTATTCGTAATTGTGCTGAAAAGAACTTAATCAAATTGGTAAAAGTGGCAACGGACGATAATAATGCTGATTTATTTACCAAAGCCTTTGATAAGTCACGGTTTGAATATTTGATTCAACTAAATGGAATGCGCAACCCAGAGTAAATTGACCTTAGTAGAATTTTTATTTCCGTTTATAGCTGTAGTCTTTCTTTCTTTTTATAGTAAGTTTGCTAAATTAGGATAGTTTCTATTTTTAGTAAGTTAGTAGGTTATATTCTTTTATTGCTATTTCTTATGAAAAACAAAAAAAAAAGAGAGAAAACCATTTAAAAAAAAATTCAAAAAAAAAAAAGAGAATATCAGAAAAGGAGTTAAGTCTTAGATGCATAGGTTCAAAGTGACGAAAATTAGCACAGTCGTTACAAACTCTAAGTGTTTAGGCTTTCACACATAATGCAACTAAAATTCTAAGTGTTATACTTTATTTTAGTTTGATGTGTTGGTAGGCATAATACATATAGGGAGTCTCAAGGCAAATAAAATATTCAAGAAAAAGTCAAACGTGTCACTAACTTAGATGTATGACCAATCGGTCTTAATTTTTATGTACAAGACATACAAACTTTGAGTATAAATGAGGTATGCAAACTTTCTGGGGATGTATAGCAACATCAAATACATCTTAAAATGGAAAGCATAGAAAAATCATACAGAATTGAGAGTCAAAAACACGTAACTCTGTTGTACGTAAGTACAGACCTGTTGCCTCTGTTTTGATTCGGGTTAGCAAGATAAGTCGCTTTGTTGTACGTCGGTACAGACCTGTCACCGCTGTCTTGCTAGCTTTAAAAATAAACCTTAAGTCAAACTAAGACACTTTGTTGTATGTAAATACAGACCTGTGTCCGATGTTTGTCTTTTAAAGAAAGTTTGCAAATACCAACAAGTTAGAATCATTGTCTGTATGCCTTGATCATAAAAGTATGTCTATGTCTGAATCACGTAAGATAATTTCATGATAAATAAAAATGCCAAGGGATATTCCGAAATGTAGCATGTTTAAAGGGGTAAATACCAACAATCAGCTAAACGGGTATGTCACGTCAAACAATCAAAGGAATCAAAAATTACTAAGTGTGAATGTTCAAGTACTGAAAGTGAGTATCTGACACCGCTATCTGATTGAACCTTTCTTTGACTATGCTTGTCAAAAATAATTTGTTAAGTGTTTAGCATAGGTTGTAAATTTTAATAAATGTAGTTTAAGTCTAAGTTAAATTTTTGTTTAAAATTTTAAATATTTTATTTTTACTTTTACTAATTTTTATGTTATTTTATTTTATTTTATTTTATTTTATTTTATCTTATTTTTAATTTACTTAGGAAAAAGGTCAAAAATTACTGAGGGTGCATTCATAGTTGAATAAAATAAACATTGCGTGAAAATCTTGTGCTTAGGGTAAAAGATTTAGCATAGTTTATTCCGTTACACAATAAGGTTGAAAAGGTTGAAAAACTTGAATTTATTTCAAAAAATTTCGAAATTTTCAAAGTTTCAGGGAAAATTCGAGTTTAAGCTAAACTCGAAAATAGCAGGGCTCGAATCTGTCAGTAGATTCGAAAGAGGCATTAGATTCGAAGGTTGGTGGTATAAATAGGTTAACAGTAATCTTCATTAATTCATCTGTTTTCGATTCTATTCCTCGAGTTTGTCATTGGTGATTTCGAATCTATTCTCTCAAGTTTGTCGTTTTCAAGAAATCAACTCTTTGTCGAGTTTCTGTCCGTGTGGGTTCGATACTACTCATAGATCTAGGTATAATCAAGTGTTTTGTACAAGATTTAAGTAGTATTATACTCCATTTAAGCCAAAATCATTAGATTTTGAAGTTTTATTGGTAGAAAGTTTGTTTTTCAAAATTACAAACTTTGAACCGGTGAAAAGTCAAATTAACTACTAATATCATTGATTAGAACCTAGTAGGACTAATAGATGTGATTTTCTGAGTCCAAAATGGTTAAAATCAAGGTTTTTAGTGATGATGGTGGCCGACTCCTTCGAGTCTATTCATGGCCATATTCGAGTTTGTCAGTAAACACGAATTGGTCATTAAACTCGAATGGTACATTAAGCTCGAAAAGATGTTAATTCGAATCTGATTGTTCGAGTTTGTCATTTTATTTGAATTATTCAATTTAAATTTTAATTAAATTTGTAGAAATTCATATGTGTTGGATTTTGTACTTACACAAGTTCAAAATAAAACAAATTTGAATTTAAACAAGTTTATTCATTTTTAATAATTCTAATATTTTATTTGATATATTATGCAGACAAGGCGGATAGAGTATTTGTTCCGGAGCATAATATGGTCATTTCCTCGGACCATGCTATCCCTGAAGTGCAGGCTTTCCGCCAGATGGTGGATTTCTTAGTTGAGTCCAGAATCTCATATGCACTGTCTCATAACATCCAGATTGTCATTCCGTACGTGCGACAATTCTATGATCATTTGCAATTCGATTGCACTGTCACTCCGACAGTTCTTAGGACAAGGATTGCTGGTAATCCATTGGTGAATACTGCTGATATTCTTCGTCAAGTGCTTCAATTGGGCACTCAGGAGCAAGAAGATGGGCCTATTGATTTCCATATATCAATCAGGCAGGCAACATTTGTACGAATGGGTTATAGTTTAGATGTTACTAAGTCTTCCTATATGAAAAGTGGGCTAATTGGACAATGGCGATATCTCGCGCATGTGTTCATGGTTTGTTTCGCTGCAAATAAAGCTGGATTTGATTATATAGTTTCGAAGATCCAATCAGGGATGATCGCGTTGGTCTATAATCGGAAGTTCAGTTTTTCAGAGATGTTCTTCTCGGAGTTCGTTCATCAAATAACGGCTCCGGAGCAGCAAAGATTTTTGCTTTACCCTCGCTTTGTGATGATGCTCATCAGGCACTTCTTGCCGAATCTGCCACCGCAAAATGAAATTCAAAGTGTTGCGGTAATCGATAAACGCATATTTGCTGATTGTTCAGCTCATAGAGGAAGGTTGGCTATCCCAGTGGAGGGACCTATGTTTGGTGCTATAATCGACCCGAACTTTGTAGCCCCTGAAGATGCAAATTGGGCAGGAGAGGTGCAAGTTCCACTGCGACAGCCACAGCAACAGTGTCAACAACAACAAAGGCCTCAGCAGCAGAGAAGACGTCAAAGGCCTTCAGCGAGTCAAATTCAGGCAGAGAGGCCTTCAACGAGTCAAACTCAAGCGCCGGAAGAGGCTGGCCCTTCGACTGCACCACAAGTATCTACTCCGACAACTGATCAGACATATCAAACGCTGCAAGAGATTTGGGCAGCTGGTCCACATGCTAATGAGGAAATAACTGCTGAACTCATTGGAGATTTATTGGAACCTCCGGAGTGAGAAGTTGACGTTTTTAGACAAATCGATGAATATCAACCTCAGCCAGCAGGTGATGACAAGTCCACTTCAGCTACAGAATCTGAGGATATGGAGGAAATAGAAGTGGAAAAAGAACTAGAAGATCCGTCCATCCACATACGGACTTATGGATCGAGATTAGTGGTAATAAATGAAGAAGCTTCGAGGAGAAGAGAGTCAAGGGAGTCTGATGACTCAAATTTTGAGGAGGAAGACGTTGCCCCATTGGTCACAAGGCAAAGGGCAAAACGCCATCGATTTATGCAAGGAGCAACCTCAGCTTCTGCTGCACAGCCAGAAATACCTCCACCTTCACCCGCTCAATCTACCATTCCACCACAATCACCACCTGTTGAACCGTACATTCCATCCCCAATCATTCCAACCCCCATACAATCTATACCATCTACTTCATCCACTTTCATGGAGAATCAACGATTTTCTGAGCTAAAGAGCAGAGTCGACTTCCAACAAATTCAAATCTTTGGGTTGACAACGGCTCTCGGTGAAATTCAGAAGCATAATGCCAAAATAGACATCGAGAATGCCGAGCTGAAGAAGGTTGTGGGCAAGGTTCAGGAAGACAACTTGGAACTTAAAAGCTTTGTTGCTGATCAAGCGGCTGAGATACGATCGATTCGCTCCCTGATTGAGCAATTATTGCAAAATCTAAAGGCTCAGGGGGAGACAAGCTGCCGTGATCAAGAAGAGCCGCCCAGGGATGAAGATAAGGATGAAGATAATGACGGCAATGATCCCAGCGCGCAAAGACATAATGAGTCAGTAGATTTTTCTGCTGAGATTCAGGGGGAGCCAGGTCAATCGGGAGCTGTAGAAGGAGAGGGCAGTTCATCAATAGTCACAGAGTCGGAGATACATGAAATGATCGAAGCTCTAATGGATATCGATGACGACCCTATCGACCTTGGCTTTGATTTTGAGGGCGAAATGGAGGAGCTAGAAGAAGGAGAATGTGTGCCGGAAGACGTAACAGATTGGAAATCTGATGATGAAGTTTGTGTTGATGAAGATGATGAAGCAAATGAGATCATTGTTCAGCAAAACCCCATCACAGATACTTACATAACGGAAGGAAATCATATGATTGACATAGAAGTGGTAAACGCTACTTTAAATGTTGAATCAGCAAGTGAAGAACCTGCCAGAGAACTTACCAATGAAGGGAAAAGAAAATAATGGTTTAGGGCAGAGAAAAGAGAGTTGGAGCTGAAAAAGAAGATACGTGTGCCGGGTACTGGAGAGCTATCAAGAAGTATATTGAGCTGGTTCTTTGATCGGGAATTGCAGTTATTCATTATCAAAAGAAAAGATGGTCTCCAGTATCTCAGAAAAACTCTGAAAGTGTTCAACTCCTTGCCAAAGATTGAAATAAAGGTGTTAGCATGGAAGGAGCTAATCAACATCGGCAACGACCCTTACGCTGAAATAATTGCAAAGATCATAAGAAAAGAAGGGAGGTCTAGGAAGTTCGAACGGCTCAATCCAAGGGTAGGTAAACGAGTAATGGACCATACTCGAATTGACCCTCTAACTGGTCGTCCGTGGATGAAAATACAATAAAACTAGTTAGATGTCTGAGAAAGGTTCCTCTCAAGCCAATGCCACAGGACGTCATGAAAAATCTAAATTGGTGGTATGTGGAAAGTGAGACAGGAGAAGCTGTGATGGAGTACTTCGAAGAAAAGGTGATTCTTAGAGTCTACGATCCCCTTCACCTTGTAAACCTTTCTAAAGATGACCTACAAGTGCTGCACGCTCATAGAATCTCAAGCGACGCTCATATGGATTGCGAGGCTAGGAAGTATGAAAATGTAGTTAAAGTGTGTATTGAGAAAGGTTTGTATGCTGGAAGCGGTTTAAATAAATAAACAAAGTACTTAATCAAATGTGTAAATTGTTAGAAGCTATCGTCAAGGGGGAGTCTGTTAGTACATCCTGTGTGACGATAGCAGTCTAAGTGGATTAGCATTTTAGTTTAAGTAATACTGCAAAGCATTGAATATTAACGAGTATTTGATATAAGTGTTTATATATGTTTGATAGTTATTGATTGTATGGTTGAACTTGATGTAATGAATTACAGGAAGTTCAAACATAAAGATCAAAGATAAAATCAAACATAAGTTAAAAACATAAGTTTCAAATATAGGTTAAGTATGTGAAAGTCGAATTTAGATTAAATTCGAATTCACTAGTAAATTAGATTCGAATCTATGGCAGATTTGAATTTAATCCATAAGGCAGATTCGAGAGTGTCCAGGGGACAAACTCGAATGGGCTTTGGGCCTGTTTCGAGTTTGGCCCATGGCAAACTCGAATGAGCCTCTATAATTAGGGATAGACTCGAATCATTAGGAGACTTTTTGCAGAATTAGAGAGAGATTAAGCAAAAGGTGATTTCGAGTTTATCAGAGTTTTTAGTGTTGTTTCGGAGAGAATCAATTCGTAGGTGCATCCATCGTCGTTCGTACAGCTTGTTGATAGTCTCCGTGTTCCGAGTGAGAGTTGTTTCCGTCAACCCGTTAACGAGGATTCCGCACTCGTTCATGGTCTCGCGTCTAGATAGATCTGTAGTGTGTAGACCTTACATAACACAACAGACATGTGCCACTATAGCCTTTCCCATTCCCTTCATCAACAAGTTCACTTCTTGCTTAGTTCAGAAATATCAATTTTAACTTCTTTCATCCACGCATTGTCTATGCCCATGCACGGGTATATATTTTAGCTTTGGTCACACCAGAAATTTGTGACAATAACCAAACAGTCACACTTCTTTTTTCATTGTGTGTGACTAAAGGTCCTTTGACCAAATGGTCCATACGGTCACATTAGATGGTAAGTGGTCGTATACATTCACAAAGAGTGACCGAAACCATAAAATATGTGTGACCATATGCTCTTTAAAATCAAGAGAAAGTGTATTTTGTGTGACTTTTATCCATGCAATGGTCACTTTATTTTTATTTGTGTGTGGCTGATTGCAACCATTAGGTCACACAACGAGTGTCTTGTTGTGGGCTTTGCTCACATAAAGTTATGCCAAATGTGGTTGTAGGTGTTAAAAAGTGTGACCATATGCTCTTTTAACTGAGGTAAACATGTATTCTGTGTGACTATTGTTCATGCAATGGCCTCTTTATTTTTATGTGTGTGTGGTGATTGCAACCATTTGGTCACACAACGAGTGTTTTGTTGTGGGCTCTGGTCACATAAAATTATGCCAAATGTGGCCGTATGTGTTAAAAAGTGTGATCATATGCTCTTTTAAATGAGGTAAACTTGTATTTTCTATTACTGTTGTCCATGCAATGGCCACTTTATTTTTATGTGTGTGTGGCTGATTGCAACCATTTGGTCATACAACGAGTGTGTTGTTGTGGGCTTTGGTCACATAAAATTATGCCAAATGTGGCCGTAGGTGTTAAAAAGTGTGACCATATGCACTTTTAAGTGAAGAAAACTTGTATTTTGGGTGACTATTGTCCATGAAATGGCCACTTAATTTTTATTTGTGTGTGGCTGATTGCAACCATTTGGTCACATAAAAATATGTCAAATGTGGGTGAATGTTGTAAAAAGTGTGACCATATGCTCTTTTAAGTGAGGTAACTTGTATTTTGTGTGACTATCGTCCATGCAATGGCCAATTTATTTTTATTTGTGTGTGGCTGATTGCAACCCTTTGGTCACATAACGAGTGTCTAGTTGTGGGCTTTGCTCACATAAAATTATACCAATTGTGGCCGAAGGTATTAAAAAGTGTGACCATATGCTCTATTAAGGGAGGTAAACTTGTATTTTGTATGACTATTGTCCACGCAATGGCCACTTTATTTTTTTTTGTGTGTGGCTGATTGCAACCATTTGGTCACACAACGAGTGCGTTGTTGTGGGCTTTGGTCACATAAGATTATGCCAAATGTGGCCGTAGAGTGTTAAAAAGTGAGACCATATGCTCTTTTAAGTGAGGTAAACTTGTATTTTGTGTAACCATTGTCCATGCAATGATCACTTTATTTTTATGTGTGTGGCTGATTGCAACCATTTGGTCACACAACGAGTGTGTTGTTGTGGTCTTGGTCACATAAATTATGCCAAATGCGGTCGTAGGTGTTAAAAAGTGTGACCATATGCTCTTTTATGTGAGGTACACTTGTATTTTGTGTGACTATTGTCCATGAAATGGCCACTTAATATATATCTGTGTGTGGCTGATTGCAACCATTTGGTCACACCACGAGCGTCTTGTTGTGGGCTTTGGTCACATAAATTTATGCCAAATGTGGCCGAAGGTATTAAAAAGTGTGACCATATGCTCTCTTAAGTGAGTTAAACTTGTATTTTGTGTGACTAGCATCCATGCAATGGCCAATTTATTTTGTGTGTGGGTGATTGCAACCATTTGGCCCCACAACGAGTGTCTCGTTGTAGGCTATGGTCACATAAAATTATTTCAAATGTGGCCGAAGGTGTTAAAAAGTGTGACCATATGCTCTTTTAAGTGAGGTAAACTTGTATTTTGTGTGACTAATGTCCACATAAATGCCACTTTATTTTTATTTGAGTGTGGCTGACTGCAACCATTTGGTCACACAACGAGTGTGTTGTTGTGGGCTTTGGTCACATAAGATTATGCCAAATGTTGCCATAGGTGTTAAAAAGTGTGACCATATGCTCTTTTAAGTGAGGTAATGTATTTTGTGTGACTATTGTCCATGCAATGATCACTTTATTTTTATGTGTGTGGATGATTGCAACCATTTGGTCACACAATGAGTGTGTTGTTGTGGGCTTGGTCACATAAAATTATGAAAATCGTGGTCGTTGGTGTTAAAAAGTGTGACCATATGCACTTTTAAGTGAAGTAAACTTGTATTTTGTGTGACTATTGTCCATGAAATGGCCACTTAATTTTTATTTGTGTGTGGCTGATTGCATCCATTTGGTCACACAACGAGTGTCTTCTTGTGGGCTTTGATCACATAAAGTTATGCCAAATGTGGCTGAAGGTGTTAAAAAGTGTGACCATATGCTCTTTTAAGTGAGGTAAACTTGTATTTTGTGTGACTATCGTCCATGCAATGGCCAATTTATTTTTATTTGTGTGTGGCTGATTGCAACTCATTGGTCACATAACGAGTGTCTTGTTGTGGGCTTTGGTCACATAAAATTATGCCAATTGTGGCCGAAGGTGTTAAAAAGTGTGACCATATGCTCTATTAAGTGAAGTAAACTTGTATTTTGTGTGACCATTGTCCATGCAATGATCACTTTATTTTTATGTGTGTGGCTGATTGCAACCATTTGGTCACACAACGAGTGTGTTGTTGTGGTCTTGGTCACATAAAATTATGCCAAATGCGGCTGAAGGTGTTAAAAAGTGTGACCATATGCTCTTTTAAGTGAGGTAAACTTGTATTTTGTGTGACTATCGTCCATGCAATGGCCAATTTATTTTTATTTGTGTGTGGCTGATTGCAACCCATTGGTCACATTACGAGTGTCTTGTTGTGGGCTTTGGTCACATAAAATTATGCCAATTGTGGCCGAAGGTGTTAAAAAGTGTGACCATATGCTCTCTTTAGTGAGTTAAACTTGTATTTTGTGTGACTATCATCCATGCAATGGCCAATTTATTTTGTGTGTGGGTGATTGCAACCATTTGGCCCCACAACGAGTGTCTCGTTGTAGGCTATGGTCACATAAAATTATTTCAAAGGTGGCCGAAGGTGTTAAAAAGTGTGACCATATGCTCTTTTAAGTGAGGTAAACTTGTATTTTGTGTGACTATTGTCCACATAATTGCCACTTTATTTTTATTTGAGTGTGGCTGATTGCAACCATTTGGTCACACAACGAGTGTGTTGTTGTGGGCTTTGGTAATATAAGATTATGCCAAATGTTGCCATAGGTGTTAAAAAGTGTGACCATATGCTCTTTTAAGTGAGGTAATGTATTTTGTGTGACTATTGTCCATGCAATGATCACTTTATTTTTATGTGTCTGATTGATTGCAACCATTTGGTCACACAATGAGCGTGTTGTTGTGGGCTTGGTCACATAAAATTATGAAAATCATGGCCGTAGGTGTTAAAAAGTGTGACCATATGCGATTTTAAGTGAAGTAAACTTGTATTTTGTGTGACTATTGTCCATGAAATGGCCACTTAGTTTTTTTTTGTGTGTGGCTGATTGCATCCATTTGGTCACACAACGAGTGTCTTCTTGTGGGCTTTGGTCACATAAAGTTATGCCAAATGTGGCTGAAGGTGTTAAAAAGTGTGACCATATGCTCTTTTAAGTGAGGTAAACTTGTATTTTGTGTGACTATCGTCCATGCAATGGCCAATTTATTTTTATTTGTGTGTGGCTGATTGCAACCCATTGGTCACATAACGAGTGTCTTGTTGTTGGCTTTGGTCACATAAAATTATGCCAATTGTGGCCGAAGGTGTTAAAAAGTGTGACCATATGCTCTATTAATTGAGGTAAACTTGTATTTTGTGTGACCATTGTCCATGCAATGATCACTTTATTTTTATGTGTGTGTGGCTGATTGCAACCATTTGGTCACACAACGAGTGTGTTGTTGTGGTCTTGGTCACATAAAATTATGCCAAATGCGGTCGTAGGTGTTAAAAAGTGTGAGCATATGCTCTTTTAAGTGAGGTACACTTGTATTTTGTGTAACTATTTTCCATGAAATGGCCACCTAATATTTATTATTGTGTGGCTGATTGCAACCATTTGGACACACAATGAGTGTCTTGTTGTGGGCTTTGGTCACATAAATTTATGCCAAATGTGGTCGAAGGTGTTAAAAAGTGTGACCATATGCTCTCTTAAGTGAGTTAAACTTGTATTTTCTGTGACTATCATCCATGCAATGGCCAATTTATTTTTATTTGTGTGTGGGTGATTGCAACCATTTGGCCCCACAACGAGTGTCTCGTTGTAGGCTTTGGTCACATAAAATTATTTCAAATATGGCCGAAGGTGTTAAAAAGTGTGACCATATGCTCTTTTAAGGGAGGTAAACTTGTATTTTGTGTGACTATTGTCCACATAATTGCCACTTTATTTTTATTTGAGTGTGGTCGATTGCAACCATTTGGTCACACAACGAGTGTGTTGTTGTGGGCTTTGGTCACATAAGATTATGCCAAATGTTGTCGTAGGTGTTAAAAAGTGTGACCATATCCTCTTTTAAGTGAGGTAATGTATTTTGTGTGACTATTGTCCATGCAATGGTCACTTTATTTTTATTGGTGTGGCTGATTGCAACCATTTGGTCATACAACGAGTGTGTTGTTGTGGGCTTGGTCACATAAAATTATGCCAATCGTGGCCGTAGGTGTTAAAAAGTGTGACCATATGCTCTTTTAAGTGAGGTAAACTTGTATTTTGTGTGACTATTGTCCATGAAATGGCCACTTAATTTTTATTTGTGTGTGGCTGATTGCAACCATTTGGTCACGCAACGAGAGTCTTGTTGTGGGCTTTGGTCACATAAAATTAGTTTAAAATGACAATAAATAGCTCTGAAATTTCGACTTTGTACATATTTATGTAGTTAACTTTTTTTTTGTGCACATTTGATAGTCAAACTTTCAAAATTGTTCCAATTTGATAGTTGGCGTACCTTTTTACCGGTTGATTCCGGTTTCGATGCCTATGTGGATATTTTTTTAATGACGTGGCTACCCGTTTTTATATTATACTCGGTTTTATCTATGTGGCAATCCGTTTTTTAAAATCACCCGGGTTTATAACCGGGTCTTTTTTAAAACGACATAATAAACTCGGGTGTTTTCTAAATTTCATACGGCGTTATAAACCCGGGTGATTTTAAAAAACGGATTGCCACGTAAATAAAACCTGATATAATGTAAAAACAGATAGCCACGTCGTTAAAAAATTGTCCATGTAAGTATCGAAATCGGAAGCAACGGTTAAAAGGTACGCCAACTACCAAATTGGAACAATTTTGAAACTTCGACTACCAAATGTGCACAAAAAAAAGTTCACTACATAAATGTGTACAAAGTCGAAAGTTCAGAGCTAGTTGATGTCATTTTCCACATAAAATTATGCCAAATGTGGCCGAAGGTGTTAAAAAGTATGACCATATGCTCTTTTAAGTGAGGTAAACTTGTATTTTGTGTGACTATCGTCCATGCAATGGCCAATTTATTTTTATTTGCATGTGGCTGATTGCAACCATTTGGTCACACAATGAGCATCTTGTTGTGGGATTTGGTCACATAAAATTATGCCAAATGTAGCTGAAGGTGTTAAAAAATGTGACCATATGCTCTTTTAAGTGAGGTAAACTTGTATTTTGCGTGACTATTGTCCACGCAATGGCCACTTTATTTTTATTTGTGTGTGGCTGATTGCAACCATTTGGTCACACAACGAGTGTGTTGTTGTGGGCTTTGGTCAAATAAAATTATGCCAAATGTGGCCGTAGGTGTTAAAACCTGTGACCATATGCTCTTTTAAGTGAGGTAAACTTGTATTTTGTGTGACTATTGTCATTGAAATGGCCACTTAATTTTTATTTGTGTGTGGTTGATTGCAACCATTTGGTCACACAACGAGTGTCTTGTTGTGGGCTTTGGTCACATAAAATTATGCCAAATGTGGCCGAAGGTGTTAAAAAGTGTGACCATATGCTCTCTTAAGTGAGTTAAACTTGTATTTTGTGTGACTATCATCCATGCAATGGCCAATTTATTTTTATTTGTGTGTGGCTGAATGCAACCATTTGGCCACACAACGAGTGTCTCGTTGTAGGCTTTGGTCACATAAAATTATGCAAATGTGGCCGAAGGTGTTAAAAAGTGTGACCATATGCTCTTTTAAGTGAGGTAAACTTGTATTTTGTGTGACTATCGTCCATGCAATGGCCTATTTATTTTTATTTGCATGTGCCTGATTGCAACCATTTGGTCACACAATGAGTATCTTGTTGTGGGCTTTGGTCACATAAAATTATGCCGAATGTGGCCATAGCTGTTGAAAAGTGTGACCATATGCTCTTTTAAACGAGTTAAACTTGTATTTTGGGTGACTGTCGACAATGCAATGGCCACTTTATTTTTATTTTTGTGTGGCTGATTGCAACCATTTGATCACACAACGAGTGTCTTGTTCTGGGCTTTGGTCACATAAGATTATGGCAAATGTGGCCAAAGGTGTTAAAAAGTGTGACCAGATGCTCTTTTAAGTGAGGTGATGTATTTTGTGTGACTATTGTCCATGCAATGATGACTTTATTTTTATGTGTGTGGTTGATTGCAACCATTTGGTCACACAACGAGTGTGTTGTCGTGGGCTTGGTCACATAAAATTATGCCAATCGTGGCCCTAGGTGTTAAAAAGTGTGACCATATGCTCTTTTCAGTGAGGTAAACTTGTATTTTGTGTGACTATTGTCCATGAAATGGCCACTTAATTTTTATTTGTGTGTGGCTGATTGCAACCATTTGGTCACACAATGAGAGTCTTGTTGTGGGCTTTAGTCTCATAAAATTATGCCAAATGTGGCCGAAGGTGTAAAAAAGTATGACCATATGCTCTTTTAAGTGAGGTAAACTTGTATTTTGTGTGACTATCGTCCATGCAATGGCCTATTTATTTTTACTTGCATGTGCCTGATTGCAACCATTTGGTCACACAATGAGTATCTTGTTGTGGGCTTTGGTCACATAAAATTATGCCAAATGTAGCTGAAGGTGTTAAAAGATGTGACCATATGCTCTTTTAAGTGAGGTAAACTTGTATTTTGTGTGACTATTGTCCACGCAATGGCCACTTTATTTTTATTTGTGTGTGGCTGATTGCAACCATTTGGTCACACAACGAGTGTGTTGTTGTGGGCTTTGGTCAAATAAGATTATGCCAAATGTGGTCGTAGGTGTTAAAAAGTGTGGCCCTATGCTCTTTTAAGTGAGGTAAACTTGTGTTTTGCGTGACTATTGTCCATGTAATGTTATTTTTATTTGTGTGTGGCTGATTGCAACCATTTGGTCACACAACGAGTGTCTTGTTGTGGGCTATGGTCACATAAAATTATGCCAAATGTGGTCGTAGGTGTTAAAAAGTGTGACCATATGCTCTCTTAAGTGAGTTAAACTTGTATTTTGTGTGACTATCATCCATGCAATGGCCAATTTATTTTGTGTGTGGGTGATTGCAACCATTTGGCCCCACAACGAGTGTCTCGTTGTAGGCCATGGTCACATAAAATTATTTCAAATGTGGCCGAAGGTGTTAAAAAGTGTTACCATATGCTCTTTTAAGTGAGGTAAACTTGTATTTTGTGTGACTATTGTCCACATAATTGCCACTTTATTTTTATTTGAGTGTGGCTGATTGCAACCATTTGGTCACACAACGAGTTTGTTGTTGTGGGCTTTGGTCACATAAGATTATGCCAAATGTTGCCATAGGTGTTAAAAAGTGTGACCATATGCTCTTTTAAGTGAGGTGATGTATTTTGTGTGACTATTGTCCATGCAATGATGACTTTATTTTTATGTGTGTGGTTGATTGCAACCATTTGGTCACACAACGAGTGTGTTGTTGTGGGCTTGGTCACATAAAATTATGCCAATCGTGGCCCTAGGTGTTAAAAAGTCTGACCATATGCTCTTTTAAGTGAGGTAAACTTGTATTTTGTGTGACTATTGTCCATGAAATGGCCACTTAATTTTTATTTGTGTGTGGCTGATTGCAACCATTTGGTCACACAACGAGTGTCTTGTTGTGGGCTTTGGTCACATAAGATTATGCCAAATGTGGCCGAAGGTGTTAAAAAGTGTGACCAGATGCTCTTTTAAGTGAGGTGATGTATTTTGTGTGACTATTGTCCATGCAATGATGACTTTATTTTTATGTGTGTGGTTGATTGCAACCACTTGGTCACACAACGAGTGTCTTGTTGTGGGCTTTGGTCACATAAAATTATGCCAAATGTGGCCGTAGGTGTTGAAAAGTGTGACCATATGATCTTTTAAATGAGTTAAACTTGTATTTTGGGTGACTGTTGTCCATGCAATGGCCACTTTACTTTTATTTCTGTGTGGCTGATTGTAACCATTTGGTCACACAACGAGTGTCTTCTTCTGGGCTTTGGTAACATAAAATTATGCCAAATGTGGCCGTAGGTGTTAAAAAGTGTGACCATATGCTCTTTTAAGTGAGGTAAACTTGTTTTTTGTGTGACCTTTGTCCATGCAATGATCACTTTATTTTTATGTGTGTGTGGCTGATTACAACCATTTGGTCACACAACGAGTGTGTTGTTGTGGGATTGGTCACATAAAATTATGCCAAATGTGGCCGTAGGTGTTAAAAAGTGTGACCACATGCTCTTTTAAGTGAGGTAAACTTGTATTTTGTGTGACAATTGTCATTGACATGGCCACTTAATTTTTGTTTGTGTGTGGCTGATTGCAACCATTTGGTCACACAACGAGTGTCTTGTTCTGGGCTTTAGTCTCATAAAATTATGCCAAATGTGGCCGAAGGTGTTAAAAGGTATGACCATATGCTCTTTTAAGTGAGGTAAACTTGTATTTTGTGTGACTATCGTCCATGCAATGGCCAATTTATTTTTATTTGCATGTGCCTGATTGCAACCATTTGGTCACACAATGAGTATCTTGTTGTGGGCTTTGGTCACATAAAATTATGCCAAATGTAGCTGAAGGTGTTCAAAAATGTGACCATATGCTCTTTTAAGTGAGGTAAACTTGTATTTTGTGTGACTATTGTCCAAGCAATGGCCACTTTATTTTTATTTGTGTGTGGCTGATTGCAACCATTTGGTCACACAACGAGTGTCTTGTTGTGGGCTTTGGTCAGATAAAATTATGCCAAATGTGGCCGAAGGTGTTAAAAAGTGTGACCATATGCTCTTTTGAGTGAGGTAAACTTTTATTTTGTGTGACTATTGTCCACGCAATGACCACTTTATTTTTATTTGTGTGTGGTTGATTGCAACCGTTTGGTCACATAAGATTATGCCAAATGTGGCCGTAGGTGTTAAAAAGTGTGACCATATGCTCTTTTAAGTGAGGTAATGTATTTTGTGTGACTATTGTCCATGCAATGATCACTTTATTTTTATGTGTGTGGTTGATTGCAACCATTTGGTCACACAACGAGTGTGTTGTTGTGGGCTTGGTCACATAAAATTATGCCAATCGCGGCCCAAGGTGTTAAAAAGTGTGACCATATGCTCTTTTAAGTGAGGTAAACTTGTATTTTGTGTGACTATTGTCATTGAAATGGCCACTTAATTTTTATTTGTGTGTGGCTGATTGCAACCATTTGGTCACACAACGAGTTTCTTGTTTTGGGCTTTGGTCACATAAAATTATGCCAATGTCGCCGAAGGTGTTAAAAAGTGTGACCATATGCTCTCTTAAGTGACTTAAACTTGTATTTTGTTTGACTATCATCCATGCAATGGCCAAATTTATTTTTATTGTGTGTGGCTGATTGCAACCATTTGGCCACACAACGAGTGTCTCGTTGTAGGCTTTGGTCACATAAAATTATGCCAAATGTGGCCGAAAGTGTTAAAAAGTGTGACCATATGCTCTTTTAAGTGAGGTAAACTTTTATTTTGTGTGACTATTGTCCACGCAATGACCACTTTATTTTTATTTGTGTGTGGTTGATTGCAACCGTTTGGTCACATAAGATTATGCCAAATGTGGCCGTAGGTGTTAAAAAGTGTGACCATATGCTCTTTTAAGTGAGGTAATGTATTTTGTGTGACTATTGTCCATGCAATGATCACTTTATTTTTATGTGTGTGGTTGATTGCAACTGTTTGGTCACACAACGAGTGTGTTGTTGTGGGCTTGGTCACATAAAATTATGCCAATCGCGGCCCTAGGTGTTAAAAAGTGTGACCATATGCTCTTTTAAGTGAGGTAAACTTGTATTTTGTGTGACTATTGTCCATGAAATGGGCACTTAATTTTTATTTGTGTGTGGCTGATTGCAACTATTTGGTCACAAAACGAGAGTCTTGTTGTGGGCTTTAGTCTCATAAAATTATGCCAAATGTGGCCGAAGGTGTTAAAAGGTATGACCATATGCTCTTTTAAGTGAGGTAAACTTGTATTTTGTGTGACTATCGTCCATGCAAAGGCCAATTTATTTTTATTTGCATGTGCCTGATTGCAACCATTTGGTCACACAATGAGTATCTTGTTGTGGGCTTTGGTCACATAAAATTATGCCAAATGTAGCTGAAGGTGTTAAAAAATGTGACCATATGCTCTTTTAAGTGAGGTAAACTTGTATTTTGTGTGACTATTGTCCACGCAATGGCCACTTTATTTTTATTTGTGTGTGGCTGATTGCAACCATTTGGTCACACAACGAGTGTGTTGTTGTGGGCTTTGGTCACATAAGATTATGTCAAATGTGGTCGTAGGTGTTAAAAAGTGTGACCCTATGTTCTTTTAAGTGAGGTAAACTTGTGTTTTGCATGACTATTGTCCATGTAATGTTATTTTTATTTGTGTGTGGCTTATTGCAACCATTTGGTCACACAACGAGTGTCTTGTTGTGGGCTTTGGTCACATAAAATTATGTCAAATGTGGTCGTAGGTGTTGAAAAGTGTGACCATATGCTCTCTTAAGTGGGTTAAACTTGTATTTTGTGTGACTATCATCCATGCAATGGCCAATTTATTTTTATTTGTGTGTGGCTGATTGCAACCATTTGGCCACACAACGAGTGTCTCGTTGTAGGCTTTGGTCACATAAAATTATGTCAAATGTGGCCGAAGGTGTTAAAAAGGGTGACCATATGCTCTTTTAAGTGAGGTAAACTTTTATTTTGTGTGAATATTGTCCACGCAATGACCGCTTTATTTTTATTTGTGTGTGGTTGATTGCAACCGTTTGGTCACATAAGATTATGCCAAATGTGGTCGTAGGTGTTAAAAAGTGTGACCATATGCTCTTTTAAGTGAGGTAATGTATTTTGTGTGACTATTGTCCATGCAATGATCACTTTATTTTTATGTGTGTGGTTGATTGCAACTGTTTGGTCACACAACGAGTGTGTTGTTGTGGGCTTGGTCACATAAAATTATGCCAATCGCGGCCCTAGGTGTTAAAAAGTGTGACAATATGCTCTCTTAAGTGGGTTAAACTTGTATTTTGTGTGACTATCATCCATGCAATGGCCAATTTATTTTTATTTGTGTGTGGCTGATTGCAACTATTTGGTCACACAACGAGAGTCTTGTTGTAGGCTTTAGTCTCATAAAATTATGCCAAATGTGGCCGAAGGTGTTAAAAGGTATGACCATATGCTCTTTTAAGTGAGGTAAACTTGTATTTTGTGTGACTATCGTCCATGTAATGGCCAATTTATATTTATTTGCATGTGCCTGATTGCAACCATTTGGTCACACAATGAGTATCTTGTTGTGGGCTTTGGTCACATAAAATTATGCCAAATGTAGCTGAAGGTGTTAAAAAATGTGACCATATGCTCTTTTAAGTGAGGTAAACTTGTATTTTGTGTGACTATTGTCCACGCAATGGCCACTTTATTTTTATTTGTGTGTGGCTGATTGCAACCGTTTGGTCACACAACGAGTGTGTTGTTGTGGGCTTTGGTCAATTAACATTATGCCAAATGTGGTCGTAGGTGTTAAAAAGTGTGACCCAATGCTCTTTTAAGTGAGGTAAACTTGTGTTTTGCGTGACTATTGTCCATGTAATGTTATTATTATTTGTGTGTGGCTGATTGCAACCATTTGGTCACACAACGAGTGTCTTGTTGTGGGCTTTGGTCACATAAAATTATGCCAAATGTGGTCGTAGGTGTTGAAAAGTGTGACCAAATGATCTTTTAAATGAGTTAAACTTGTATTTTGGGTGACTGTTGTCCATGCAATGACCACTTTACTTTTATTTCTGTGTGGGTGATTGCAACCATTTGGTCACACAACGAGTGTCTCGTTGTAGGCTTTGGTCACATAAAATTATGCCAAATGTGGCCGAAGGTGTTAAAAAGTGTGACCATATGATCTTTTAAGTGAGGTAAACTTTTATTTTGTGTGACTATTGTCCACGCAATGACCACTTTATTTTTATTTGTGTGTGGTTGATTGCAACCGTTTGGTCACATAAGATTATGCCAAATGTGGCCGTAGGTGTTAAAAAGAGTGACCATATGCTCTTTTAAGTGAGGTAATGTATTTTGTGTGACTATTTTCCATGCAATGATCACTTTACTTTTATGTGTGTGGTTGATTGCAACCATTTGGTCACACAACGTGTGTGTTGTTGTGGGCTTGGTCACATAAAATTATGCCAATCGCGGCCCTAGGGGTTAAAAAGTGTGACCATATGCTCTTTTAAGTGAGGTAAACTTGTATTTTGTGTGACTATTGTCCATGAAATGGCCACTTAATTTTTATTTCTGTGTGGCTGATTGCAACTATTTGGTCACACAACGAGAGTCTTGTTGTGGGCTTTAGTCTCATAAAATTATGCCAAATGTGGCCGAAGGTGTTAAAAGGTATGACCATATGCTCTTTTAAGTGAGGTAAACTTGTATTTTGTGTGACTGTCGTCCATGCAATGGCCAATTTATTTTTATTTGCATGTGCCTGATTGCAACCATTTGGTCACTCAATGAGTATCTTGTTGTGGGCTTTGGTCACATAAAATTATGCCAAATGTAGCTGAAGGTGTTAAAAAATGTGACCATATGCTCTTTTAAGTGAGGTAAACTTGTATTTTTTGAGACTATTTTCCACGCAATGGCCACTTTATTTTTATTTGTGTGTGGCTGATTGCAACCATTTGGTCACACAACGAGTGTGTTGTTGTGGGCTTTGGACACATAAGATTATGCCAAATGTGGTCGTAGTTGTTAAAAAGTGTGACCCTATGCTCTTTTAAGTGAGGTAAACTTGTGTTTTGCGTGACTATTGTCCATGTAATGTTATTTTTATTTGTGTGTGGCTTATTGCAACCATTTGGTCACACAACGAGTGTCTTGTTGTGGGCTTTGGTCACATAAAATTATGCCAAATGTGGCCCTAGGTGTTGAAAAGTGTGACCATATGCTCTCTAAAGTGAGTTAAACTTGTATTTTGTGTGACTATCATCCATGCAATGGCCAATTTATTTTTATTTGTGTGTGGCTGATTGCAACCATTTGGCCACACAACGAGTGTCTCGTTGTAGGCTTTGGTCACATAAAATTATGCCAAATGTGGCCGAAGGTGTTAAAAAGTGTGACCATATGCTCTTTTAAGTGAGGTAAACTTTTATTTTGTGTGACTATTGTCCACACAATGGCCACTTTATTTTTATTTGTGTGTGGCTGATTGCAACCATTTGGTCACACAACGAGTGTGTTGTTGTGGGCTTTGGTCACATAAGATTATGCCAAATGTGGTCGCAGGTGTTAAAAAGTGTGACCATATGCTCTTTTAAGTGAGGTAATGTATTTTGTGTGACTATTGTCCATGCAATGATAACTTTATTTTTATGTGTGTGGTTGATTGCAACCCTTTGGTCACACAACGAGTGTGTTGTTGTGGGCTTGGTCACATAAAGTTATGCCAATCGTGGCCCTAGGTGTTAAAAAGTGTGACCATATGCTCTTTTAAGTGAGGTAAACTTGTATTTTGTGTGACTATTGTCCATGAAATGGCCACTTAATTTTTATTTGTGTGTGGCTGATTGCAACCATTTGTTCACACAACGAGAGTCTTGTTGTGGGCTTTAGTCACATAAAATTATTCCAAATGTGGCCGAAGGTATTAAAACGTATGACCATATGCTCTTTTAAGAGAGGTAAACTTGTATATTGTGTGACTATCGTCCATGCAATGGCCAATTTATTTTTATTTGCATGTGCCTGATTGCAACCATTTGGTCACACAATGAGTATCTTGTTGTGGGCTTTGGTCACAAAAAATTATGCCAAATGTAGCTGAAGGTGTTAAAAAATGTGACCATATGCTCTTTTAAGTGAGGTAAACTTGTATTTTGTGTGACTATTGTCCACGCAATGGCCACTTTATTTTTATTTGTGTGTGGCTGATTGCAACCGTTTGGTCACACAACGAGTGTGTTGTTGTGGGCTTTGGTCAATTAAGATTATGCCAAATGTGGTCGTAGGTGTTAAAAAGTGTGACCCTATGCTCTTTTAAGTGAGGTAAACTTGTGTTTTGCGTGACTATTGTCCATGTAATGTTATTTTTATTTGTGTGTGGCTTATTGCAACCATTTGGTCACACAACGAGTGTCTTGTTGTGGGCTTTGGTCACATAAAATTATGCCAAATGTGGCCGTAGGTGTTGAAAAGTGTGACCATATGCTCTCTAAAGTGAGTTAAACTTGTATTTTGTGTGACTATCATCCATGCAATGGCCAATTTATTTTTATTTGTGCGTGGCTGATTGCAACCATTTGGCCACACAACGAGTGTCTCGTTGTAGGCTTTGGTCACATAAAATTATGCCGAATGTGGCCGAAGGTGTTAAAAAGTGTGACCATATGCTCTTTTAAGTGAGGTAAACTTTTATTTTGTGTGACTATTGTCCACGCAATGGCCACTTTATTTTTATTTGTTTGTGGCTGATTGCAACCATTTGGTCACACAACGAGTGTGTTGTTGTGGGCTTTGGTCACATAAGATTATGTCAAATGTGGTCGCAGGTGTTAAAAAGTGTGACCATATGCTCTTTTAAGTGAGGTAATGTATTTTGCGTGACTATCATCCATGCAATGGCCAATTTTTTTTTATTTGTGTGTGGCTGATTGCAACCATTTGGCCACACAACGAGTGTCTCGTTGTAGGCTTTGGTCACATAAAATTATGCCAAATGTGGCCGAAGGTGTTAAAAAGTGTGACCATATGATCTTTTAAGTGATGTAAACTTTTATTTTGTGTGACTATTGTCCACGCAATGACCACTTTATTTTTATTTGTGTGTGGTTGATCTCAACCGTTTGGTCACATAAGATTATGCCAAATGTGGCCGTAGGTGTTAAAAAGAGTGACCATATGCTCTTTTAAGTGAGGTAATGTATTTTGTGTGACTATTTTCCATGCAATGATCACTTTACTTTTATGTGTGTGGTTGATTGCAACCATTTGGTCACACAACGAGTGTGTTGTTGTGGGCTTGGTCACATAAAATTATGCCTATCGCGGCCCTAGGTGTTAAAAAGTGTGACCATATGCTCTTTTAAGTGAGCTAAACTTGTATTTTGTGTGACTATTGTCAATGAAATGGCCACTTAATTTTTATTTGTGTGTGGCTGATTGCAACTATTTGGTCACACAACGAGAGTCTTGTTGTGGGCTTTAGTCTCATAAAATTATGCGAAATGTGGCCGAAGATTTTAAAAGGTATGACCATATGCTCTTTTAAGTGAGGTAAACTTGTATTTTGTGTGACTATCGTCCATGCAATGGCCAATTTATTTTTATTTGCATGTGCCTGATTGCAACCATTTGGTCACACAATGAGTATCTTGTTGTGGGCTTTGGTCACATAAAATTATGCCAAATGTAGCTGAAGGTGTTAAAAAATGTGACCATATGCACTTTTAAGTGAGGTAAACTTGTATTTTGTGAGACTATTTTCCACGCAATGGCCACTTTATTTTTATTTGTGTGTGGCTGATTGCAACCATTTGGTCACACAACGAGTGTGTTGTTGTGGGCTTTGGTCACATAAGATTATGCCAAATGTGGTCGTAGTTGTTAAAAAGTGTGACCCTATGCTCTTTTAAGTGAGGTAAACTTGTGTTTTGCGTGACTATTGTCCATGTAATGTTATTTTTATTTGTGTGTGGCTTATTGCAACCATTTGGTCACACAACGAGTGTCTTGTTATGGGCTTTGGTCACATAAGATTATGCCAAATGTGGCCGTAGGTGTTGAAAAGTGTGACCATATGCTCTCTAAAGTGAGTTAAACTTGTATTTTGTGTGACTATCATCCATGCAATGGCCAATTTATTTTTATTTGTGTGTGGCTGATTGCAACCATTTGGCCACACAACGAGTGTCTCGTTGTAGGCTTTGGTCACATAAAATAATGCCAAATATGGCCGAAGGTGTTAAAAAGTGTGACCATATGCTCTTTTAAGTGAGGTAAACTTTTATTTTGTGTGACTATTGTCCACGCAATGGCCACGTTATTTTTATTTGTGTGTGGCTGATTGCAACCATTTGGTCACACAACGAGTGTGTTGTTGTGGGCTTTGGTCACATAAGATTATGCCAAATGTGGTCGCAGGTGTTAAAAAGTGTGACCATATGCTCTTTTAAGTGAGGTAATGTATTTTGTGTGACTATTGTCCATGCAATGATAACTTTATTTTTATGTGTGTGGTTGATTGCAACCATTTGGTCACACAACGAGTGTGTTGTTGTGGGCTTGGTCACATAAAGTTATGCCAATCGTGGCCCTAGGTGTTAAAAAGTGTGACCATATGCTCTTTTAAGTGAGGTAAACTTGTATTTTGTGTGACTATTGTCCATGAAATGGCCACTTAATTTTTATTTGTGTGTGGCTGATTGCAACCATTTGGTCACACAACGAGAGTCTTGTTGTGGGCTTTAGTCACATAAAATTATTCCAAATGTGGCCGAAGGTGTTAAAACGTATGACCATATGCTCTTTTAAGTGAGGTAAACTTGTATTTTGTGAGACTATCGTCCATGCAATGGCCATTTTATTTTTATTTGCATGTGCCTGATTGCAACCATTTGGTCACACAATGAGTATCTTGTTGTGGGCTTTGGTCACAAAAAAATTATGCCAAATGTAGCTGAAGGTGTTAAAAAATGTGACCATATGCTCTTTTAAGTGAGGTAAACTTGTATTTTGTGTGACTATTGTCCACGCAATGGCCACTTTATTTTTATTTGTGTGTGGTTGATTGCAACCGTTTGGTCACACAACGAGTGTGTTGTTGTGGGCTTTGGTCAATTAAGAATATGCCAAATGTGGTCGTAGGTGTTAAAAAGTGTGACCCTATGCTCTTTTAAGTGAGGTAAACTTGTGTTTTGCGTGACTATTGTCCATGTAATGTTATTTTTATTTGTGTGTGGCTGATTGCAACCATTTGGTCACACAACGAGTGTCTTGTTGTGGGCTTTGGTCACATAAAATTATGCCAAATGTGGCCGTAGGTGTTGAAAAGTGTGACCAAATGATATTTTAAATGAGTTAAACTTGTATTTTGGGTGACTGTTGTCCATGCAATGGCCACTTTACTTTTATTTCTGTGTGGCTGATTGCAACCATTTGGTCACACAACGAGTGTCTTCTTCTGGGCTTTGGTAACATAAAATTATGCCAAATGTGGCCGTAGGTGTTAAAAAGTCTGACCATATGCTCTTTTAAGTGAGGTAAACTTGTTTTTTGTGTGACCTTTGTCCATGCAATGATCACTTTATTTTTATGTGTGTGTGGCTGATTGCAACCATTTGGTCACACAAAGAGTGTCTTGTTGTGGGCTTTGGTCACATAAAATTATGCCAAATGTGGCCGAAGGTGTTAAAAAGTGTGACCATATGCTCTCTTAAGTGAGTTAAACTTGTATTTTGTGTGACTATCATCCATGCAATGGCCACTTTATTTTTATTTGTGTGTGGTTGATTGCAACCATTTGGTCGCACAACGAGTGTGTTGTTGTGGGCTTTGGTCACATAAGATTATGCCAAATGTGGTCGTAAGTGTTAAAAAGTGTGACCCTATGCTCTTTTAAGTGAGGTAAACTTGTGTTTTGCGTGACTATTGTCCATGTAATGTTATTTTTATTTGTGTGTGGCTTATTGCAACCATTTGGTCACACGACGAGTGTCTTGTTGTGGGCTTTGGTCACATAAAATTATGCCAAATGTGGCCGTAGGTGTTGAAAAGTGTGACCATATGCTCTCTTAAGTGAGTTAAACTTGAATTTTGTGTGACTATCATCCATGCAATGGCCAATTTATTTTTATTTGTGTGTGGCTGATTGCAACCATTTGGCCACACAACGAGTGTCTCGTTGTAGGCTTTGGTCACATAAAATTATGCCAAATGTGGCCGAAGGTGTTAAAAAGTGTGACCATATGCTCTTTTAAGTGAGGTAAACTTGTATTTTGTGTGACTATTGTCCAGGCAATGGCCACTTTATTTTTATTTGTGTGTGGCTGATTGCAACCGTTTGGTCACACAACGAGTGTGTTGTTGTGGGCTTTGGTCAATTAAGATTATGCCAAATGTGGTCGTAGGTGTTAAAAAGTGTGACCCTATGCTCTTTTAAGTGAGGTAAACTTGTGTTTTGCGTGACTATTGTCCATGTAATGTTATTTTTATTTGTGTGTGGCTGATTGCAACCATTTGGTCACACAACGAGTGTCTTGTTGTGGGCTTTGGTCACATAAAATTATGCCAAATGTGGCCGTAGGTGTTGAAAAGTGTGACCAAATGATATTTTAAATGAGTTAAACTTGTATTTTGGGTGACTGTTGTCCATGCAATGGCCACTTTACTTTTATTTCTGTGTGGCTGATTGCAACCATTTGGTCACACAACGAGTGTCTTCTTCTGGGCTTTGGTAACATAAAATTATGCCAAATGTGGCCGTAGGTGTTAAAAAGTGTGACCATATGCTCTTTTAAGTGAGGTAAACTTGTTTTTTGTGTGACCTTTGTACATGCAATGATCACTTTAATTTTATGTGTGTGTGGCTGATTGCAACCATTTGGTCACACAAAGAGTGTCTTGTTGTGGGCTTTGGACAAATAAAATTATGCCAAATGTGGACGAAGGTGTTAAAAAGTGTGACCATATGCTCTCTTAAGTGAGTTAAACTTGTATTTTGTGTGACTATCATCCATGCAATGGCCACTTTATTTTTATTTGTGTGTGGTTGATTGCAACCATTTGGTCGCACAACGAGTGTGTTGTTGTGGGCTTTGGTCACATAAGATTATGCCAAATGTGGTCGTAAGTGTTAAAAAGTGTGACCCTATGCTCTTTTAAGTGAGGTAAACTTGTGTTTTGCGTGACTATTGTCCATGTAATGTTATTTTTATTTGTGTGTGGCTTATTGCAACCATTTGGTCACACGACGAGTGTCTTGTTGTGGGCTTTGGTCACATAAAATTATGCCAAATGTGGCCGTAGGTGTTGAAAAGTGTGACCATATGCTCTCTTAAGTGAGTTAAACTTGAATTTTGTGTGACTATCATCCATGCAATGGCCAATTTATTTTTATTTGTGTGTGGCTGATTGCAACCATTTGGCCACACAACGAGTGTCTCGTTGTAGGCTTTGGTCACATAAAATTATGCCAAATGTGGCCGAAGGTGTTAAAAAGTGTGACCATATGCCCTTTTAAGTGAGGTAAACTTTTATTTTGTGTGACTATTGTCCACGCAATGACCACTTTATTTTTATTTGTGTGTGGTTGATTGCAACCGTTTGGTCACATAAGATTATGCCAAATGTGGCCGTAGGTGTTAAAAAGTGTGACCATATGCTCTTTTAAGTGAGGTAAACTTGTATTTTGTGTGACTATTGTCCATGAAATGGCCACTTAATTTTTATTTGTGTGTGGCTGATTGCAACCATTCGGTCACACAATGAGTATCTTGTTGTGGGCTTTGGTCACATAAAATTATGCAAAATGTAGCTGAAGGTGTTAAAAAATGTGACCATATGCTCTTTTAAGTAAGGTAAACTTGTATTTTGTGTGACTATTGTCCACGCAATGGCCACTTTATTTTTATTTGTGTGTGGCTGATTGCAACCATTTGGTCACACAACGAGTGTGTTGTTGTGGGCTTTGGTCACATAAGATTATGCCAAATGTGGTCGTAGGTGTTAAAAAGTGTGACCATATGCTCTCTTAAGTGAGTTAAACTTGTATTTTGTGTGACTATCATCCATGCAATGGCCAATTTACTTTTATTTGTGTGTGGCTGATTGCAACCATTTGGCCACACAACGAGTGTCTCGTTGTAGGCTTTGGTCACATAAAATTATGCCAAATGTGGCCGAAGGTGTTAAAAAGTGTGACCATATGCTCTTTTAAGTGAGGTAAACTTTTATTTTGTGTGACTATTGTCCACGCAATGGCCACTTTATTTTTATTTGTGTGTGGCTGATTGCAACCATTTGGTCACACAACGAGTGTGTTGTTGTGGGCTTTGGTCACATAAGATTATGCCAAATGTGGTCGCAGGTGTTAAAAAGTGTGACCATATGCTCTTTTAAGTGAGGTAATGTATTTTGTGTGACTATTGTCCATGCAATGATAACTTTATTTTTATGTGTGTGGTTGATTGCAACCATTTGGTCACACAACGAGTGTGTTGTTGTGGGCTTTGGTCACATAAAATTATGCCAAATGTGGCCGAAGGTGTTAAAAAGTGTGACCATATTCTCTCTTAAGTGAGTTAAACTTGTATTTTGTGTGACTATCATCCATGCAATGGCCACTTTATTTTTATGTGTGTGTGGCTGATTGCAACCATTTGGTCACACAACGAGGGTGTTCTTGTGGGCTTGGTCACATAAAGTTATGCCAATCGTGGCCCTAGGTGTTAAAAGGTGTGACCATATGCTCTTTTAAGTGAGGTAAACTTGTATTTTCTGTGACTATTGTCCATGTAATGGCCACTTAATTTTTATTTGTGTGAGGCTGATTGCAACAATTTGGTCACACAACGAGAGTCTTGTTGTGGGCTTTAGTCTCATAAAATTATGCCAAATGTGGCCGAAGGTGTTAAAAGGTATGACCATATGCTCTTTTAAGTGAGGTAAACTTGTATTTTGTGTGACTATCGTCCATGCAATGGCCACTTTATTTTTATTTGTGTGTGGTTGATTGCAACCATTTGGTCACACAACGAGTGTGTTGTTGTGGGCTTTGGTCACATAAGATTATGCCAAATGTGGTCGTAGGTGTTAAAAAGTGTGACCCTATGCTCTTTTAAGAGAGGTAAACTTGTGTTTTGCCTGACTATTGTCCATATAATGTTATTTTTATTTGTGTGTGGCTGATTGCAACCATTTGGTCACACAACGAGTGTCTTATTGTGGGCTTTGGTCACATAAAATTATGCAAAATGTGGCCGTAGGTGTTGAAAAGTGTGACCATATGCTCTCTTAAGTGAGTTAAACTTGTATTTTGTGTGACTATCATCCATGCAATGGCCAATTTATTTTTATTTGTGTGTGGCTGATTGCAACCATTTGGCCACACAACGAGTGTCTCGTTGTAGGCTTTGGTCACATAAAAATTATGCCAAATGTGGCCGAAGGTGTTAAAAAGTGTGACCATATGCCCTTTTAAGTGAGGTAAACTTTTATTTTGTGTGACTATTGTCCACGCAATGGCCACTTTATTTTTATTTGTGTGTGGTTGATTGCAACCATTTGGTCACACAACGAGTGTGTTGTTGTGGGCTTTGGTCACATAAGATTATGCCAAATGTGGTCGCAGGTGTCAAAAAGTGTGACCATATGCTCTTTTAAGTGAGGTAATGTATTTTGTGTGACTATTGTCCATGCAATGATAACTTCATTTTTATGTGTGTGGTTGATTGCAACCATTTGGTCACACAACGAGTGTGTTGTTGTGGGCTTGGTCACATAAAGTTATGCCAATCGTGGCCCTAGGTGTTAAAAAGTGTGACCATATGCTCTTTTAAGTGAGGTAAACTTGTATTTTGTGTGACTATTGTCCATGAAATGGCCACTTAATTTTTATTTGTGTGTGGCTGATTGCAACCATTTGGTCACACAACGAGAGTCTTGTTGTGGGCTTTAGTCACATAAAATTATGCCAAATGTGGCCGAAGGTGTTAAAAAAAATGACCATATACTCTTTTAAGTGAGGTAAACTTGTATTTTGTGTGACTAACGTCCATGCAATGGCCAATTTATTTTTATTTGCATGTGTCTGATTGCAACCATTTGGTCACACAATGAGTATCTTGTTGTGGGCTTTGGTCACAAAAAATTATGCCAAATGTAGCTGAAGGTGTTAAAAAATGTGACCATATGCTCTTTTAAGTGAGGTAAACTTGTATTTTGTGTGACTATTGTCCACGCAATGGCCACTTCATTTTTATTTGTATGTGGCTATTGCAACCATTTTGTCACACAACGAGTGTGTTGTTGTGGGCTTTGGTCAATTAAGATTATGCCAAATGTGGTCGTAGGTGTTAAAAAGTGTGACCCTATGCTCTTTTAAGTGAGGTAAGCTTGTGTTTTGCGTGACTATTGTCCAGGTAATGTTATTTTTATTTGTTTGTGGCTGATTGCAACCATTTGGACACACAACGAGTGTCTTGTTGTGGGCTTTGGTCACATAAAATTATGCCAAATGTGGCCGTAGGTGTTGAAAAGTGTGACCAAATGATATTTTAAATGAGTTAAACTTGTATTTTGGGTGACTGTTGTCCATGCAATGGCCACTTTTACTTTATTTCGTGCGGCTGATTGCAACCATTTGGTCACACAACGAGTGTTTCTTCTTCTTGGCTTTGGTAACATTAAAAATTATGGCAACTGTGGCGTACGGTGTTAAAACGTTGGACCATATGCCTTTAAGTGAGGTAACTTTTTTTGTTGCCTTTGGTCCATTGCAAGATTCACTTTTATTTTTATGTGTGTGTGGCTGATTGCAACCATTTGCCGTCACCAAACGACTGTGTTGTGTGGGATTGGTCACATTAAAATTATGCCAAATGTGTCCGTTAATGTGTAAAAAGGGACAATATGCTCTTTTAAGTGAGGGAAACTGTATTTTTGTGTGACATTGTCATTGAATGGCCACTTAATTTTGTTGTGTGTGGGGCTGATTTGCAACCATTTGGTCACACAACGAGTGTCTTTGTTGTGGGCTTTGGTCAATAAAAATTATGCCAAATGTGGCCGAAGGTTTAAAAAGTGTGCCATATGCTTCTTAAGTTGAGTTAAACTTGTCTTTTGCTGTGGGATATTATCCCTGAAATGGCCCACTGTTTATTTTTTTATTGTGTATGGTTGATTGCAAAACCATTTGGTCGCACCCAACGAGTGTGTTTTTGTGGGCTTGGTCCCATAAAGCTTTATGCCAAATGTGGTCGTCCGTGTTAAAAAGTGTGACCCTATGCTCTTTGTTAAGTGAGGTCAATTTGTTGTTTTGCGTGACTATTGTCCATGTAATGTTATTTTTATTTGTGTGTGGCTTATTGCAACCATTTGGTCACACAACGAGTGTCTTGTTGTGGGCTTTGGTCACATAAAATTATGTCAAATGTGGTCGTAGGTGTTGAAAAGTGTGACCATATGCTCTCTTAAGTGGGTTAAACTTGTATTTTGTGTGACTATCATCCATGCAATGGCCAATTTATTTTTATTTGTGTGTGGCTGATTGCAACCATTTGGCCACACAACGAGTGTCTCGTTGTAGGCTTTGGTCACATAAAATTATGTCAAATGTGGCCGAAGGTGTTAAAAAGTGTGACCATATGCTCTTTTAAGTGAGGTAAACTTTTATTTTGTGTGACTATTGTCCACGCAATGACCACTTTATTTTTATTTGTGTGTGGTTGATTACAACCGTTTGGTCACATAAGATTATGCCAAATGTGGCCGTAGGTGTTAAAAAGTGTGACCATATGCTCTTTTAAGTGAGGTAATGTATTTTGTCTGACTATTGTCCATGCAATGATCACTTTATTTTTATGTGTGTGGTTGATTGCAATCGTTTGGTCACACAACGAGTGTGTTGTTGTGGGCTTGGTCACATAAAATTATGCCAATCGCGGCCCTAGGTGTTAAAAAGTGTGACCATATGCTCTTTTAAGTGAGGTAAACTTGTATTTTGTGTGACTATTGTCCATGAAATGGCCACTTAATTTTTATTTGTGTGTGGCTGATTGCAACTATTTGGTCACACAACGAGAGTCTTGTTGTGGGCTTTAGTCTCATAAAATTATGCCAAATGTGGCCGAAGGTGTTAAAAGGTATGACCATATGCTCTTTTAAGTGAGGTAAACTTGTATTTTGTGTGACTATCGTCCATGCAATGGCCAATTTATTTTTATTTTCATGTGCCTGATTGCAACCATTTGGTCACACAATGAGTATCTTGTTGTGTGCTTTGGCCACATAAAATTATGCCAAATGTAGCTGTAGGTGTTAAAAAATGTGACCATATGCTCTTTTATGTGAGGTAAACTTGTATTTTGTGTGACTATTGTCCACGCAATGGCCACTTTATTTTTATTTGTGTGTGGCTAATTGCAACCATTTGGTCACACAACGAGTCTGTTGTTGTGGGCTTTGGTCACATAAGATTATGCCAAATGTGGTCGTAGGTGTTAAAAAGTGTGACCCTATGCTCTTTTAAGTGAGGTAAACTTGTGTTTTGCCTGACTATTGTCCATGTAATGTTATTTTTATTTGTGTGTGGCTGATTGCAACCATTTGGTCACACAACGAGTGTCTTATTGTGGGCTTTGGTCACATAAAATTATGCAAAATGTGGCCGTAGGTGTTGAAAAGTGTGACCATATGCTCTCTTAAGTGAGTTACACTTGTATTTTGTGTGACTATCATCCATGCAATGGCCAATTTATTTTTATTTGTGTGTGGCTGATTGCAACCATTTGGTCACACAATGAGTATCTTGTTGTGGGCTTTGGTCACATAAAATTATGCCATATGTAGCTGAAGGTGTTAAAAAATGTGACCATATGCTCTTTTAAGTGAGGTAAACTTTTATTTTGTGTGACTATTGTCCACGCAATGGCCACTTTATTTTTATTTGTGTGTGGTTGATTGCAACCATTTGGTCACACAACGAGTGTGTTGTTGTGGGCTTTGGTCACATAAGATTATGCCAAATGTGGTCGCAGGTGTCAAAAAGTGTGACCATATGCTCTTTTAAGTGAGGTAATGTATTTTGTGTGACTATTGTCCATGCAATGATAACTTCATTTTTATGTGTGTGGTTGATTGCAACCATTTGGTCACACAACGAGTGTGTTGTTGTGGGCTTGGTCACATAAAGTTATGCCAATCGTGGCCCTAGGTGTTAAAAAGTGTGACCATATGCTCTTTTAAGTGAGGTAAACTTGTATTTTGTGTGACTATTGTCCATGAAATGGCCACTTAATTTTTATTTGTGTGTGGCTGATTGCAACCATTTGGTCACACAACGAGAGTCTTGTTGTGGGCTTTAGTCACATAAAATTATGCCAAATGTGGCCGAAGGTGTTAAAAAAAATGACCATATACTCTTTTAAGTGAGGTAAACTTGTATTTTGTGTGACTAACGTCCATGCAATGGCCAATTTATTTTTATTTGCATGTGTCTGATTGCAACCATTTGGTCACACAATGAGTATCTTGTTGTGGGCTTTGGTCACAAAAAATTATGCCAAATGTAGCTGAAGGTGTTAAAAAATGTGACCATATGCTCTTTTAAGTGAGGTAAACTTGTATTTTGTGTGACTATTGTCCACGCAATGGCCACTTTATTTTTATTTGTATGTGGCTATTGCAACCATTTTGTCACACAACGAGTGTGTTGTTGTGGGCTTTGGTCAATTAAGATTATGCCAAATGTGGTCGTAGGTGTTAAAAAGTGTGACCCTATGCTCTTTTAAGTGAGGTAAGCTTGTGTTTTGCGTGACTATTGTCCAGGTAATGTTATTTTTATTTGTTTGTGGCTGATTGCAACCATTTGGACACACAACGAGTGTCTTGTTGTGGGCTTTGGTCACATAAAATTATGCCAAATGTGGCCGTAGGTGTTGAAAAGTGTGACCATATGATCTTTTAAATCAGTTAAACTTGTATTTTGGGTGACTGTTGTCCATGCAATGGCCACTTTACTTTTATTTCTGTGCGGCTGATTGCAACCATTTGGTCACACAACGAGTGTCTTCTTCTGGGCTTTGGTAACATAAAATTATGGCAAATGTGGCCGTAGGTGTTAAAAAGTGTGACCATATGCTCTTTTAAGTGAGGTAAACTTGTTTTTTGTGTGACCTTTGTCCATGCAATGATCACTTTATTTTTATGTGTGTGTGGCTGATTGCAACCATTTGGTCACAAAACGACTGTGTTGTTGTGGGATTGGTCACATAAAATTATGCCAAATGTGTCCGTAGGTGTTAAAAAGTGTGACCATATGCTCTTTTAAGTGAGGTAAACTTGTATTTTGTGTGACTATTGTCATTGACATGGCCACTTAATTTTTGTTTGTGTGTGGCTGATTGCAACCATTTGGTCACACAACGAGTGTCTTGTTGTGGGCTTTGGTCACATAAAATTATGCCAAATGTGGCCGAAGGTGTTAAAAAGTGTGACCATATGCTCTCTTAAGTGAGTTAAACTTGTATTTTGTGTGACTATCATCCATGCAATGGCCACTTTATTTTTATTTGTGTGTGGTTGATTGCAACCATTTGGTCGCACAACGAGTGTGTTGTTGTGGGCTTTGGTCACATAAGATTATGCCAAATGTGGTCGTAAGTGTTAAAAAGTGTGACCCTATGCTCTTTTAAGTGAGGTAAATTTGTGTTTTGCGTGACTATTGTCCATGTAATGTTATTTTTATTTGTGTGTGGCTTATTGCAACCATTTGGTCACACAACGAGTGTCTTGTTGTGGGCTTTGGTCACATAAAATTATGCCAAATGTGGCCGTAGGTGTTGAAAAGTGTGACCATATGCTCTCTTAAGTGAGTTAAACTTGTATTTTGTGTGACTATCATCCATGCAATGGCCAATTTATTTGTATTTTTGTGTGGCTGATTGCAACCATTTGGCCACACAACGAGTGTCTCGTTGTAGGCTTTGGTCACATAAAATTATGCCAAATGTGGCCGAAGGTGTTAAAAAGTGTCACCATATGCTCTTTTAGGTGAGGTAAACTTTTATTTTGTGTGACTATTGTCCACGCAATGACCACTTTATTTTTATTTGTGTGTGGTTGATTGCAACCGTTTGGTCACATAAGATTATGCCAAATGTGGCCCTAGGTGTTAAAAAGTGTGACCATATGCTCTTTTAAGTGAGGTAATGTATTTTGTGTGACTATTGTCCATGCAACGATCACTTTATTTTTTTGTGTGTGGTTGATTGCAACCATTTGGTCACACAACGAGTGTGTTGTTGTGGGCTTTGGTCACATAAAAATATGCCAAATGTGGCCGAAGGTGTTAAAAAGTGTGACCATATGCTCTCTTAAGTTAGGTAAACTTGTATTTTGTGTGACTATTGTCCATGTAATGGCCACCTAATTTTTATTTGTGTGAGGCTGATTGCAACTATTTGGTCACACAACGAGAGTCTTGTTGTGGGCTTTAGTCTCATAAAATTATGCCAAATGTGGCCGAAGGTGTTAAAAGGTATGACCATATGCTCTTTTAAGTGAGGTAAACTTGTATTTTGTGTGACTATCGTCCATGCAATGGCCAATTTATTTTTATTTTCATGTGCCTGATTGCAACCATTTGGTCACACAATGAGTATCTTGTTGTGTGCTTTGGCCACATAAAATTATGCCAAATGTAGCTGTAGGTGTTAAAAAATGTGACCATATGCTCTTTTATGTGAGGTAAACTTGTATTTTGTGTGACTATTGTCCACGCAATGGCCACTTTATTTTTATTTGTGTGTGGCTAATTGCAACCATTTGGTCACACAACGAGTCTGTTGTTGTGGGCTTTGGTCACATAAGATTATGCCAAATGTGGTCGTAGGTGTTAAAAAGTGTGACCCTATGCTCTTTTAAGTGAGGTAAACTTGTGTTTTGCCTGACTATTGTCCATGTAATGTTATTTTTATTTGTGTGTGGCTGATTGCAACCATTTGGTCACACAACGAGTGTCTTATTGTGGGCTTTGGTCACATAAAATTATGCAAAATGTGGCCGTAGGTGTTGAAAAGTGTGACCATATGCTCTCTTAAGTGAGTTAAACTTGTATTTTGTGTGACTATCATCCATGCAATGGCCAATTTATTTTTATTTGTGTGTGTGGCTGATTGCAACCATTTGGCCACACAACGAGTGTCTCGTTGTAGGCTTTGGTCACATAAAAATTATGCCAAATGTGGCCGAAAGTGTTAAAAAGTGTGACCATATGCTCTTTTAAGTGAGGTAAACTTTTATTTTGTGTGACTATTGTCCACGCAATGGCCACTTTATTTTTATTTGGGTCTGGCTGATTGCAACCATTTGGTCACACAACGAGTGTGTTGTTGTGGGCTTTGGTCACATAAGATTATGCCAAATGTGGTCGCAGGTGTTAAAAAGTGTGACCATATGCTCTTTTAAGTGAGGTAATGTATTTTGTGTGACTATTGTCCATGCAATGATAACTTTATTTTTATGTGTGTGGTTGATTGCAACCATTTGGTCACACAACGAAGGTTGTTGTTGTGAGCTGGTCACCTAACAGATTCATGCCAATCGTGGCCCTAGGTGCTTAAAAAGTGTGACCATATGCTCTTTTAAGTGATTGGTGGTGGGTAAACTTTTATTTTGTGTGACTATGTCCCATGAAATGGCTCACTTAATTTTGATTGTGTGTGGCTGATTGCAACCATTTGGTCACACAACGAGAGTCTTGTTGTGGGCTTTAGTCACATAAAATTATGCCAAATGTGGCCGAAGGTGTTAAAAAAAATGACCATATACTCTTTTAAGTGAGGTAAACTTGTATTTTGTGTGACTAACGTCCATGCAATGGCCAATTTATTTTTATTTGCATGTGTCTGATTGCAACCATTTGGTCACACAATGAGTATCTTGTTGTGGGCTTTGGTCACAAAAAATTATGCCAAATGTAGCTGAAGGTGTTAAAAAATGTGACCATATGCTCTTTTAAGTGAGGTAAACTTGTATTTTGTGTGACTATTGTCCACGCAATGGCCACTTCATTTTTATTTGTATGTGGCTATTGCAACCATTTTGTCACACAACGAGTGTGTTGTTGTGGGCTTTGGTCAATTAAGATTATGCCAAATGTGGTCGTAGGTGTTAAAAAGTGTGACCCTATGCTCTTTTAAGTGAGGTAAGCTTGTGTTTTGCGTGACTATTGTCCAGGTAATGTTATTTTTATTTGTTTGTGGCTGATTGCAACCATTTGGACACACAACGAGTGTCTTGTTGTGGGCTTTGGTCACATAAAATTATGCCAAATGTGGCCGTAGGTGTTGAAAAGTGTGACCATATGATCTTTTAAATGAGTTAAACTTGTATTTTGGGTGACTGTTGTCCATGCAATGGCCACTTTACTTTTATTTCTGTGTGGCTGATTGCAACCATTTGGTCACACAACGAGTGTCTTCTTCTGGGCTTTGTTAACATAAAATTATGCCAAATGTGGCCGTAGGTGTTAAAAAGTGTGACCATATGCTCTTTTAAGTGAGGTAAACTTGTTTTTTGTGTGACCTTTGTCCATGCAATGATCACTTTATTTTTATGTGTGTGTGGCTGATTTGCAAACCATTGGTCACAAAACGACTGTGTTTGTTGGGTACATTGGTCACAAAAATTATGCCAATTGGGTCCGTAGGTGTTAAAAAGTGTGACCATATGCTCTTTTAAGTGAGGTAAACTTGTATTTTGTGTGACTATTGTCATTGACATGGCCACTTAATTTTTGTTTGTGTGTGGCTGATTGCAACCATTTGGTCACACAACGAGTGTCTTGTTGTGGGCTTTGGTCACATAAAATTATGCCAAATGTGGCCGAAGGTGTTAAAAAGTGTGACCATATGCTCTCTTAAGTGAGTTAAACTTGTATTTTGTGTGACTATCATCCATGCAATGGCCACTTTATTTTTATTTGTGTGTGGTTGATTGCAACCATTTGGTCGCACAACGAGTGTGTTGTTGTGGGCTTTGGTCACATAAGATTATGCCAAATGTGGTCGTAAGTGTTAAAAAGTGTGACCCTATGCTCTTTTAAGTGAGGTAAATTTGTGTTTTGCGTGACTATTGTCCATGTAATGTTATTTTTATTTGTGTGTGGCTTATTGCAACCATTTGGTCACACAACGAGTGTCTTGTTGTGGGCTTTGGTCACATAAAATTATGCCAAATGTGGTCGTAGGTGTTGAAAAGTGTGACCATATGCTCTCTTAAGTGAGTTAAACTTGTATTTTGTGTGACTATCATCCATGCAATGGCCAATTTATTTTTATTTGTGTGTGGCTGATTGCAACCATTTGGCCACACAACGAGTGTCTCGTTGTAGGCTTTGGTCACATAAAATTATGCCAAATGTGGCCGAAGGTGTTAAAAAGTGTGACCATATGATCTTTTAAGTGAGGTAAACTTTTATTTTGTGTGACTATTGTCCACGCAATGACCACTTTATTTTTATTTGTTGGGGAATGTGGTTGATTGCAACAGTTTGGTACATCAGATTATGCCCAAAATGTGGCCCTAGTGTTAAAAAGTTTGACCATAGCTCTTTTAGTAGAGCATGAGTGGTAAATATTTTGTAGTGCTATGTCCATGCATACGATCACTCTATTTTTTTGTGTGTGGTTGATTGCAAACCATTTGGTTCACACAACGAGTGTGTTGTGTGGCTTTGGTCACATAAAAATATGCCAAATGTGGCCGAGGTGGTTTGGTTAATGTTAAAAAAGTGTGACCATATGCTCTTTAAGTGAGGTAAACTTGTATTTTGTGTTACTATTGTCCATGTAATGGCCACCAATTTTTATTTGTGTGCGGTGATTGTAACTATTGGATATCACACAAACGAGAGTCTTGTGTGGGCTTTAGTCTCATAAAATATGCCATAATGTGGCCGAAGGTGTTAAAAGGTAATTACATCCGAATGGTATCGTTATAAAGGTCTGACCATCTGCCTCTTTTACGTGACGGTAAACTGTCTTTTGTTTTTGACTATCGTCCATGCAATGGCAAATTATTTTTATTTTCATGTGCTTCTGATTGCAAACCATTTGGTCACACCAATGACGTATCTTGTGTGTGGCTATTGGCCACATAAAATCTATGCCAAATTTAGCTGTAGGTGTTAAAAACTGTGACCATATGCTCTTTTAAGTGAGGTGAACTTGTATTTTGTGTGACTATTGTCCACGCAATGGCCACTTTATTTTTATTTGTGTGTGACTTAGTGCAACCATTTGGTCACACAACGAGTGTCTTGTTGTGGGCTTTGGTCCAATAAAATTATGTCAAATGTGGTCGTAGGTGTTCAAAAGCGTGAGCATATGCTCTTTTAAGGGAGTTAACTTGTATTTGCCTGAATTGTCCATGTTGTTGATAATGTTATTTTTATTTGTGCTGTGGCTGATTGCAACCATTTTGTCACACAACGAGTGTCTTATTGTGGGCTTTGGTCACATAAAATTATGCAAAATGTGGCCGTAGGTGTTGAAAAGTGTGACCATATGCTCTCTTAAGTGAGTTAAACTTGTATTTTGTGTGACTATCATCCATGCAATGGCCAATTTATTTTTATTTGTGTGTGGCTGATTGCAACCATTTGGCCACACAACGAGTGTCTCGTTGTAGGCTTTGGTCACATAAAAATTATGCCAAATGTGGCCGAAAGTGTTAAAAAGTGTGACCATATGCTCTTTTAAGTGAGGTAAACTTTTATTTTGTGTGACTATTGTCCACGCAATGGCCACTTTATTTTTATGTGTGTGTGGCTGATTGCAACCATTTGGTCACACAATGAGTATCTTGTTGTGTGCTTTGGCCACATAAAATTATGCCAAATGTAGCTGTAGGTGTTAAAAAGTGTGACCCTATGCTCTTTTAAGTGAGGTAAACTTGTGTTTTGCCTGACTATTGTCCATGTAATGTTATTTTTATTTGTGTGTGGCTGATTGCAACCATTTGGTCACACAACGAGTGTCTTATTGTGGGCTTTGGTCAAATAAAATTATGCAAAATGTGGCCGTAGGTGTTGAAAAGTGTGACCATATGCTCTCTTAAGTGAGTTAAACTTGTATTTTGTGTGACTATCATCCATGCAATGGCCAATTTATTTTTATTTGTGTGTGGCTGATTGCAACCATTTGGCCACACAACGAGTGTCTCGTTGTAGGCTTTGGTCACATAAAAATTATGCCAAATGTGGCCGAAAGTGTTAAAAAGTGTGACCATATGCTCTTTTAAGTGAGGTAAACTTGTATTTTGTGCGACTATTGTCCATGCAACGATCACTTTATTTTTATGTGTGTGTGGCTGATTGCAACCATTTGGTCACACAACGAGGGTGTTGTTGTGGGCTTGGTCACATAAAGTTATGCCAATCGTGGCCCTAGGTGTTAAAAAGTGTGACCATATGCTCTTTTAAGTGAGGTAAACTTGTATTTTGTGTGACTATTGTCCATGTAATGGCCACCTAATTTTTATTTGTGTGAGGCTGATTGCAACTATTTGGTCACACAACGAGAGTCTTGTTGTGGGCTTTAGTCTCATAAAATTATGCCAAATGTGGCCGAAGGTGTTAAAAGGTATGACCATATGCTCTCTTAAGTGAGGTAAACTTGTATTTTGTGTGACTATCGTCCATGCAATGGCCAATTTTTTTTTTTTTTCATGTGCCTGATTGCAACCATTTGGTCACACAATGAGTATCTTGTTGTGTGCTTTGGCCACATAAAATTATGCCAAATGTAGCTGTAGGTGTTAAAAAATGTGACAATTTGCTCTTTTAAGTGAGGTAAACTTTTATTTTGTGTGACTATTGTCCACGCAATGGCCACTTTATTTTTATGTGTGTGTGGCTGATTGCAACCATTTGGTCACACAATGAGTATCTTGTTGTGTGCTTTGGCCACATAAAATTATGCCAAATGTAGTTGTAGGTGTTAAAAAGTGTGACCCTATGCTCTTTTAAGTGAGGTAAACTTGTGTTTTGCCTGACTATTGTCCATCTAATGTTATTTTTATTTGTGTGTGGCTGATTGCAACCATTTGGTCACACAACGAGTGTCTTATTGTGGGCTTTGGTCACATAAAATTATGCAAAATGTGGCCGTAGGTGTTGAAAAGTGTGACCATATGCTCTCTTAAGTGAGTTAAACTTGTATTTTGTGTGACTATCATCCATGCAATGGCCAATTTATTTTTATTTGTGTGTGGCTGATTGCAACCATTTGGCCACACAACGAGTGTCTCGTTGTAGGCTTTGGTCACATAAAAATTATGCCAAATGTGGCCGAAAGTGTTAAAAAGTGTGACCATATGCTCTTTTAAGTGAGGTAAACTTGTATTTTGTGTGACTATTGTCCATGCAACGATCACTTTATTTTTATGTGTGTGTGGCTGATTGCAACCATTTGGTCACACGACGAGGGTGTTGTTGTGGGCTTGGTCACATAAAGTTATGCCAATCGTGGCCCTAGGTGTTAAAAAGTGTGACCATATGCTCTTTTAAGTGAGGTAAACTTGTATTTTGTGTGACTATTGTCCATGTAATGGCCACCTAAGTTTTATTTGTGTGAGGCTGATTGCAACTATTTGGTCACACAACGAGAGTCTTGTTGTGGGCTTTAGTCTCATAAAATTATGCCAAATGTGGCCGAAGGTGTTAAAAGGTATGACCATATGCTCTCTTAAGTGAGGTAAACTTGTATTTTGTGTGACTATCGTCCATGCAATGGCCAATTTATTTTTATTTTCATGTGCCTGATTGCAACCATTTGGTCACACAATGAGTATCTTGTTGTGTGCTTTGGCCACATAAAATTATGCCAAATGTAGCTGTAGGTGTTAAAAAATGTGACCATATGCTCTTTTAAGTGAGGTAAACTTGTATTTTGTGTGACTATTGTCCACGCAATGGCCACTTTATTTTTATTTGTGTGTGGCTAATTGCAACCATTTGGTCACACAACGAGTCTGTTGTTGTGGGCTTTGGTCACATAAGATTATGCCAAATGTGGTCGTAGGTGTTAAAAAGTGTGACC
>JAANYP010004267.1:141740-237432 GCA_020465985.1 Centrapalus pauciflorus
TGTACTGCTGCAGCCTCTGCCGCCGTCCAGCCAACACTGCCGGCTGCCGCCGCTGCGATTTCCGGCTGCCTGTCCCTCCTATCCATTGTGAGCACGATCCTATTTTACTTTTCACGATTAATTTTTATTTTTCGCATTTTGCATTATAATTAGTCATGACAGGAAATCCCTCACTTACAACTAATCCCACAGCCTCCCAACTAGTTTTTGCTATTGGTAATATTTACCCGCATTTTAGTTTCAAATTAACCACTGATGGATCTCGCTATAAACTGTGGCGTCGTATATTTACTGATGTGTGTAAAGGTGCAAAAGTCATGGGTCACATAAATGGAAAATCAAAACCCACTAGTACTGATGATGAGGATTGGGAAACCATAGATTCTCGTATTAAGTCCTGGTTTTATTCCACCTGTGAACCTAACTTACTCAATATTATCACCAAAGACAATTGCACTGCACATGACCTTTGGGAGGCACTTGATGCTCATTTTTTAAACAATAAATTATCCCGCAGCCTTCAGCTTCAAACTCTTTTTCGTAACACTAAAAAGGGTGATCTTTCCATTACTGATTATTGTCACACCATAAAAGATATTGTTGATTCTCTAGCTGATGTTGACACTAAAATTACTGATCAGGATCTTGTTTTGCAAATTCTGCAGAATTTACCCTCATCCTACCAAAGTTTAATTGATGTTATCACACATACTAAACCTTTTCCCTCCTTTCTTGAAGCCAAGAACATGTTACTTTTACATGAGTCACGAGAAGACCAACCTGAGCCTACCCTTGAACCCCAACCTTCCCTTAGCACTGTCCTTTATTCCTCGTCTGCTACTAATCATAATGGGAAAGGGAAAAATAAAAACAATCGGGGAAACAGAAACATGGGTCGGGTTTCATCTAAGGGTAACACGGGAGGGGGGGTCTTTTAATGGTCCTACTTCTTTTACAGGTAATTCTAGGGACGCAGGTCAGTCAAGTGCTCCACCGGCTTTCAACACTCAGCTACTGAGACGTCCTCATGAATTAAGGATATAATTGTAATCACCAGGATCGACTAACAACCCAATGAGTATCGTAATAATTGAAATTGAGTACTTAAATCAGAGTTAAGCAAATCCACACTAAAGCAATGAAAGTAAATGTCTACAGTGTTTAAGTCTAGCTATTACATCATCATAATTGTTTTAATAGTAATAAATTCCCAGCCCCAAAGCTACATCGTCCATGTACCAATTAGCTTCTAAGGTCTTCGGGATATTGAAATGAATTGCTTAAGTGGAAGGTCCAGCTACACTTTTGCCTTTGCCTGAAAATATGGTGAGTCAACAGTAAGCTACATGCTTAGTGAGATAACAGATTATGCATACAACAAATATTTCTTTACAAACAATGCTTAACCATGGGCAGTGTAAGCCCCATGTATGTGAATATCGGCAGTGTAAGCGTCAGTGTATGTGAAAACCATGCAGTGCAAGCATGGGTTGGCAGTTCAAATGCTGATCGGAGATGTGCCGAACCTGATGGGATACGAGTGGGATGATAAGTCCCCGACAGTGGCCTGCTGTCAGCCCCAGTCCAGGTCGCATGAGATTGTGAAGTAATGATCATGCAGTGCAAGCATGATTTAAATAGATGCACTTTCAAATGAACGCAAGCTACATGTGTGTTACATGTCAAGTACGAGAGTGCATCATAACAACAAATCATTTCATGAGTGCCAAATGAAGTATATGAACAATGTGAACATGCCATTGAATGTATAAACATGAATGCAAAAACAATAAATGTTCGAATGACAATCTGTAACTCACAGTGATTGGTTTTGTGACTTGATCCTGAATCAATGTGTGTTTTGATAACACCACAATGATCTGTAAAGTAGGTGTAATAGTGAATTTGTGTCAGTAATTGCTTAAAAATTGTATTCTGAAAATTAAATGTAATTGGGTTCTGATTTCGGACCACATCCGAATTCGGATGGTCCGAATCACTATGTGTCCGAAATGGGTGTTGGGGTCCGAATTGGGACGTGTCCGAAATGTACATGGATCCGAAATGGGTATGGGGATCCGAATTGGGTAAGTATCCGAAATTAGCTAGTGGTCCGAAATTGAGTATGATCCGAAATTGGGATAGCATCCGAAATTGTGGTTGGTCCGGATTAAGTATAGTCCGAAGTTCCTATGGTCCGAAATACAATTGGTCCGAACTCACTATTGATCCGGATTGGGACGGTGTCCGAATTGGGATAGGACCGAAATAGGGCAAGGTCCGAAATCATTGTAAGTCTGAATTGAGTATGGTCCGAATTGAGGTTGAGTCCGAACTAGGGTGATGATCCGAATTCGGATGAATCATCATTCGAATTCATACTTAGCATATTTTTCCAGATTTTCCAGATTTTATGTTTGGGTCATTTTTGCATGTTTCTGAGTCTAATATTGCAAATGTGAACTTATATACACTATAACAACTTATAACATGTCATATTGTACCAAAATAACCCATTTATGTCCATTTTTCTTATGAGTCTCGATGAACACACACACTAAAACACACACTTAATTCCAAAATCATGCTTAGACTTTGAATCTGAATCTGAAAATTGGTACACTACATTATCAACACCCGATTTTAACATATCAATAACAAATTCTAACATGCATTAACAATCTGAACCAAAATCCTTTGATTCGGTTCTCACCAAAACCGAACCCAAAATCTCATAAATTCGTAAATAGGAGTGATTCTTACCTCAAATCGTTTGTTGTAATGCTTATAATTCCTTATTTGCTATCTGAATCCAACTTTTGAACACTTGAAATTGTTGATTCTTGTGTGTGTTCTTGGATGGAGCCGAGAGGAAGAGAGAGTAGAGAGAGAGAGAAACCGGTAGAGAGAGAGTGTAGTGAGAGAGTGAGAATGAAGAAATGAAGAGTTTCCTTTCTTTTATTCTTTATTTTGACTCATTTGCACAATATACCCCTCAACTTTGTATTTTCTCATTTAACTGATATAATGATCAAAATAACTTAAATTGACATAATATTTCATTAATACAAATAACTGAGTCTTAAAACCGTAAATTACAGATAATAAAAATCTGGGATGTTACAGGGGTACAGATCGGGTAAGGGAATATATGAGAGAGTTTTATCCGGATGAGTCTCAGTCGGAAGCGACTGAGACTAACCAGTCCGAAGGTGAGCAACAAGAGAGTGAGAATGAGGGAGAAAGGATGTATGTACAACAATCTATGGGTTTTGGTGAGCGGGAGTTTGAGAGTGTAAGGGAGGGTGCTGTAGGTGAGACGGCAGAGACGGCGGATTCTGAAAGAACCGTCTCTGTCGTAAGACCGAGGGATTTGCAATCTGAGGGAGAACCAAGCCCCATTAGCCGGACTCCCCTTCAAAAGATCGTTAGTCTAGCGGTCGAAACAACCCCAACCATCCACTTGGTTTCCCCTCAAAGGGAAACCACTTCATTCCACGGGGATCTTCCACACACTCCATCGCCCTCTCATTCGGAGAGTGGCGGTGTTGAAAGAGGTCACACTCCTCCCCACGTGACCGACCTTCCTTCGCCCACGCTTCCATCCCCACAAATTCACACATCGCACGATGCCTTTGTGGCATCCCCAAGAGCTGCCTCCGTGGCAGCTCAACAAACTTCCGGATCTAAGCATCCCGTAGTGGAGCCAGGGATGACGGAAGGAAGACCGGGAGTGGCTCAATCTACGCCGTCCACTTCCGGCCATCTCCCCATCAATCTGGAGATGTTAACGGCAGCATTACGTGCTGCCGGAGTTATCACCCGGGCTGACCTGGACGCCCAAAGGGACGCAGCCGAGGAGCGACACACCGCCCTTCTTTCTCTTATAAAGGGTAAGGGTGTCGCCTCCGAAGCCGGCCCCTCACCAGGATCCCATTCAGTCCAACTTCAAATAGCTGAGCTCTCGGACAAGATCGATGCTCTCAATCGCCTAATTCTTCAAGTCCAAGAGCAGCTCAATACAAGAATGGATCGCCTCGAGTCGGCGGTCATAGATCTCCAATGCCGCACTCAAGCTGAGCCCCCTAAAAGAAAACATGACGACCAGGACGACCCTGATCGTCATGAGGGGGAGAAACGTCAAAAAGTTCATCATGAGGATTCGATGATCATTCTAGGGGGAGCAGAGGCTGAAGCAGCAGAAATTCAAGGGTCTGGGTCCGGGGATCAGACACATGAGGCTACGGAAGCGATGATGATAGATTTTGAACCTCTACAAATTGAGGGCCCAGCTTCGTTAGACCCCACGTCAGCAATGGTGATTTATGAGCCCAAATATGAAAAAGTCGAAATCATATTAGTGTCTGACTCAGATTCTGATTCTGAAATCGACTATACATTTCTCACACCAAAACCTGAACCCCAATCTCCACCCCATGAACCCCGACCACAAACATCTTCCTCCATCCAACCACCTTCAGTCACTACCATAGAAACTCCATCAATCCAACCAACTCCCACACCTAAACATCCTCCACCAGTGATACGTACCCCATCAGTCCAAACAACCCTTCCAACTCAATCTGCTCCGCACTCCCATATCGCTGAATCTTCTGGAGCCAAAACTGTGGACTGTTTTGATACCAAAGAAGTCCCCGCATCATATGACAGAACAGATGAGGAATGGATAAAGTGGTACTCCTGGGGAGAAGTCCACACTCTGGATGCGGAAACGAAAGAAGGACTATGTCAGGACCGGAGAGACCGCGTATTGAAACTTCTTGAGGCTCCGCCTAAAGAATTAGAAGAACCTCTGGTCCAGGGATTAAAAGAATTCTTGAAGAAGTTCCCGGCTGATCAGTTTCAAAATCCTTTCCTGGAAGAAAGGTTCAAAATGGTCTTCAGAAAGAACCCGGGATCTTACAGTAGACGTCTTCTCATGGTAATGACCGATGCTTCTCGATGCGTTCAAGCCGAATACAATCAGATGATGCTTAGAGAAACGAGAGATAAGAGCAAATACTGGTCAAAGTCCAAATTAGTCAGAATCAATAATATTTATATGTACAAGAGAACCAGAGTCTACACTCCAGCCTTCGAGGTACTTAGAGAAGACGGTACCATTCAAGAACTGTTTGAGAGCGACCTTGACTTCGTAAACATAGACGATGTAGAGCGTCTGCACAGAAAATTGGTCAATAGAGTCAAGGGTCGTCTAACACATACGACTGCCTTAGCAGCCCTGGTTCGATGCATGAATCGCCGATGTATCATTATGTGCCTCAGAGAATTCCAGATGGCAATTGAGAGTGCATTAGTCAAAGTGGGTCTGAAAGCTCCTGAACAAGATGTATTTTTGCTAGACCACTATCCGGCTTACAAAGTTTTGCTTCGAGGACAGCCAGGGGTTATCTTTTTGAATCAGAAAGGACATAAAAGATTCATGCGCTTTGAGGATCTTCCCTGTTACTCCGACGGCACTATAAGATTGGTTCGAGCAGCGCTTACACACCAAATTCAAGACTTTGACGCTCAACCTAGTCCAGAACATAGATGCTCGCCACAGGAGATACAAGATACACTCAACGGCATTGAATACCTGAACGAGAGGCTACATATAAGACAAGTAACCAGACGCTTCGACGTCATACTTGGTCTTCGTGAATCTAAAGATCATGCCCGAGTTCCAGGACCTCCTAAGTGATCGAAAAGGGGGAGATTGTTAGATTTATTATTTCGATCCTAGGAGTTGTTTTGTAATATTTATTATCATTGAAATTTGTCTTGTATTTATTTCTATGTATTTCATGTTTAAGTAATAGTGTAGGGGCCAATGTTGCCAAGTCTTGTAACTTAATTAAAGGAGCCTATAAAAGGCTCCTAGGGTTTACTTTATGAAAAGAACGGTTGACCATCTTGAATATTCATATCAGCCGCCACTGTTCCATCAAAGATTCAAACATTTATTAAGCTTGTTTCTTCATGTGTTTGATGAGAAAATCATTGAGGTGCTGGATATATACGGGATTTCATCATAACAAAGTAGTTATGAACAAAACTAAACTTATGTGGAAGAGTGAAAGAAGAAAAATTGAAACTTTGTCCACAAAAAATAAACAGCCGAGGATGTTTTTCATAGAAAAATAGGAACAATGTTAGGCAGTTGAAAAAGAGTTTGAAATTGGAAATCAAACTGCCTTGTATAGGCAATTTCATTAAAAATATCTAAATCCAATTACAAAATATCTCGGCTTTATTATAAAAATGAAAAACTAAACACCAAAAACTTTTTTAAGCAAACTAACGAAAAAAAAATTGACATCAACTAAAAAAATACACCTAAAAAGATACTAAAATCTTTTTAACAACTTTCTGCTTCCCTCTAGAAATATTCAGATATACTCTCCCTGTAACGAATATACAATTAGCAATCAACTATATAACCAATAACAATTGCGAAATAAAACTTCCAATAAAGAAAAATGTAAAAAATTGAACTATCAAGCTTATTTTGAAATGTACATATATAAAATCAATTTATTAAATTTAACATTCGTAACTTTATCACCAAGAAATTAAACATTGCTTCATCTAATGCCTTAGTAAAAATGTCAGCAATTTGATATTCTATATCGACAAAATAGAGTTCAACAGTACCATTTTCAACATGATCTTTAATGAAGTGGTACCATATATAAATGAATTTGGTGTTTGCATGGTGAACTGGATTACAGGGTATAACAAATGCACTCTTGGAATCATAATAAATGGGGATTTCGTTATAAACAAAACCATAGTCACTCAGTTGGGTTTGTTGAAATTGTGTCTGAAGGATTTTCAACAAAAGTTGGAGAAACTGCTTCTAAGGGAGTATCAATTGGAGTTGGGGGAGGTTGAGTGGAAACATTAGTTATATGAGATTTACAATTTTCTTTAAGTAAAGTTGGAATTTGTAGATTAGGACTTGTACAATCCAATTCTGGAGAGGTAGAAACTGTTGCTGATTCTTCAAAAGTGATCGGAGTAGGATCAATCGTAATATCAATAGATTCAACAGCAACAGGCCTATCAGGAACAGAAATATTATCATTGAGTTTTGTGTTTCAAAATTTTTTTTAAAATTTTTTTTCAAACAATAAATTTAAATAAGAATTTCAAGCATTGTTTAAAGATGTAGTAACAACTAGTTTTGGACCAGGTTGTTCTACCAAAGTTGATCTTTGAAATTCGGGTCTTGAACTATAGTGTTCATAAACCACATCAATAAATTTGTCAAACAGTACGTTTACACTTTCGACAACTATCCTTGTAGGTTTATTGAAGACACAAAAAGTCTTTGAGTCAATGCCATAGCCCAGAAATATTCCCTAATCTTCTTTGGCATCAAACTTACGAAGAGTCTCTTTATCATTCATAACAAAACATCTGCAACCAAAATAATGGAAATGATTAATATTTGTTTTAAGATTATTGAGAAGCTCGTAAGGTGTTTTATTACATTGCTTGTGACAATTGATCGTTTTTGTGTGTAGCATGCTGTTGCAACTGCTTCTATCTATAAATTCAGTAGAAGATTAGAGCGAGGTAGCAGAGAACGTGCTGCTTCCACCAGAGTCAGATTTCTTCGTTCAACAACATTTTGTTGAGGTGTTCTCACAATAGAAAAAGAATGTCGGATTCCTACAAAGTTGAGGAAAGAATCTAGAACATGATTCATAAATTTAGTCCCATTATCTAAGTAGATGGTCTGTATAGATAGTTGCAAATTCAACTGAACTTGTTTAATGAAGGAGATGATCATACATGGAGCTTCATCTTTGGATCTTAGAAAATATACCCAAGTATAGCAAGAATAATCATCAACTATAACAAGGACATATTTCTTATAACCTATGCTATGTACTTGCATGGGACCACAAAGCTCCATATATAGAAGCCCCAACAGACGTTTTGACCCATGCTCCACTTTGAGTTTGTGTGAAGCGCTCTTCATCTTTGCTTTCGCACATGCACGACACATATTATCTTTATCAAACTTCAAAGATGGAAGTCCTTTGACTAAACCATCCTTTGCCAACTTGTTTTTGCTTTTCAAATTCAGATGGGAAAGTATCGTATGCCACAACCATGATTGTTGTGCATTAGCTTTTTATAGTAGACAAACTTCATCTGATAGATTCAGATTTGAATTATGAATCGTGTATCGATTTGTGTCTCTTGACCCAGACAAAACCTCATTGTCATCATCAGTTAAAATGCTGCATTTCCTTACACTGAAACGCATTTAAATGCCTTTATCATAGAATTTACATATACTAAAAAGATTGTACTGTAAACCATCAACCTAGTGCACGTTGTTAATAATCAGGTTTTCAGATTCAAATCCCATGATCCATTATTGCAACAAAGTGATTAGTGCCAAACCGAATGGTTCCAAATTCATCAACGAAGTTAGAGAGAAACTCATTTCTTCCAGTCATGTGTTTTAAGCACTCAGAGTCTAGGTACGACACATGATCATCGTACAAGAAAACAATTTAAACGTTTTAGGTACCCATTTAATTTTGGGTCTTTGTTTCTCAGATTCTATTCCCTTTGGGAACCCCTTGTGATGCACATTCTAAACAAAAACAAATGATCTAGTAAAATGATTATAAGCATAGGAGGCACTAGGTGGAGGATAGGGGTAGCCCGTGCAACGGGTCCCTGCCCCAATAATCTCATTTCGTAGTGTAAATGTTTTCAAAATTTTATATGTGCAACCATCAAAAAATTAATCGTGCAACTTACGTTATTAAAAAACTTAAGTGTGCAACTTTATTTAAAAACTTTATTCTTCAAATGAAACAAAAAAGAATTAAAAGTTGAATGTCTAAATAATTAATAAGTAATAAAAATAAAACAAGAATTTTTAAACCAAAATTCAATGATATATTTAGTCCAAATTAAAGTCTAACATCTTCAAATTATTGGACCTGTTGTCTTTAGTTGAACAATTGCATTATTTAAGTTTACTCTTTGATTGAAGGTTAATCTTGAAAGTTCATGTCTAATGTCTTTAGTTAATTACTTTACTCTTTAATTAAATTAATGAAATTTAAGACTTGAAAATTTTTATTTTGTTAGTTAGTTTAGTCTTTAATTAAATAGATGATTTTTTAAGCAAAATAAGCTGAAAAGGATAAAGAACAACACATATCTATTATAAGCAAAAATAAACCCCTAAAACATGTATAAATTGAAATAGAAACAAGACAAGATATTGATCAAAATGAAGGAATAAAACAAGTAAAAACAAAATATTAAAGAGGATTTGGAATAAGAACCGTGGGTTTTTTCTCGAGGAACAACAACAACAGTAAACATCCTCTCAGATCCGGTCTAAATCAGTTGAAATCCACTCCAAAGGCTCTGGTAGCAATTATTGTAGTGGTCCCAAACAAATATTAAGCACTCACAATGATTTGTCAATGATAATACGACTGATCTATGCAAAGGTACAAAGAGAATAAGAAACTCTATCATTGTCAACATACACATGTACAGCACCCAGAATGCATTGAATGTTATAAAGTGAAAAGGTTGCATTACAAAACCCTAGGCACTTTATCCTTAGGTCCTAAGTTTGAGGGGGTTACACAAACTACCCCTCAACATTCTATCAACGAATAAAAATGAATAGAAATAAAAGACAATTACATGGAAACGAAATAATTACAACTTATTACAATATAAACCCACAGGATTGAAATACATAAATCTAATATTTCTGAAATATACAATCATGATAAAAACATCAAAATAATGAACACACCTAGACTCGGATTTTGATTTTAAACACAATTTTAACACTAAACATATCTAAAAAATCAACAAAAACCATGAAAAAATGAATTTTTCAGTCAAAAACTTTTCGAACTTCGTATTTCAGGATTTGTACAAAAAATCAAGGATTTTAGCTCAATAAACAGAAATTGGAAGTAGTTATGAACAAAACTAAACTTATGTGGAAGAGCGAAAGAAGAAAAATTGAAATTTTGTCCACAAAAAATAAACAGCCGAGGATGTTTTTCATGGAAAAATAGTAACAGTGTTAGGTAGTTGAAAAAGAGTTTGAAATTTAAAATCAAACTGCCTTGTATTGGCAGTTTCATTAAAAATATCTAAATCTATTTACAAAATATCTCGGCTTTATTATAAAAATCAAATACTAAACACCAAAAACTTTTTTAAGCAAACTAACGAAAAAAAAAATTGACATCAACTAAAAAAATACACCTAAAAACATACTAAAATCTTTTTAACAACTTTCTGCTCCCCTCTAGAAATATTCAGATATACTCTCCCTGTAACGAATATACAATTAGTAATGTACTATATAACCTAAAACAATTGCGAAATAAAACTTCTAATTAAAGAAAATTGTAAGAAATTGAACTATCAAGCTTATTTTGAAAGGTATATATATAAAATCAATTTATTAAATTTAACATTCGTAACTTTATTACCAAGAAATTAAACATCTTCATCTAATGCCTTGGTAAAAATGTCAGCAATTTGATATTCTATACGGACAAAATAGAGTTCAACAGTACCATTTTCAACATGATCTTTAATGAAGTTGTAACATCCTCAGATTTTAATTATTGTAATCGAGGCTTAATTAGATAAATTGTTAAATTTTGTAAGTTAAGTTGAATTATGAAAGTTGGTACGAAATTTGGATTGATTATAAAATTGGTTGCATATTATGGAAATTTAGAATTTTAAATTATTAAGTGAAAATAATTATTAAGGATAATAAATAAAGATAGAAATCTTTATTTTATAAATCAGTATTTAATATGACCGGATAAATTGAGGGACTAATAGTGCCAAAGTTAGAAATTTTGGGAATAAAAGACCAAGGGTCTTTCATTTGAACTATCACTTTCTCTCTCATCTCTCGGCTTCCTCTCTCTCTAAAAATTCGAAGATCATCAAAGCTTCGATTTTGAAGCTGAAAATCTGAAACAAGATTGCTAGGAAGGAACTATAACATCTGCAATCATCGAATTAAGGTAAATATCTCTTTAAATTTCGAATTTGGGAACATTTGGTTCGATTTTTATGAAATCCGAATTTGTTAGATTGGGTTGCAAACATGAATGCATGTGTGATATTATTGTAAATTAGTGTCAATCTAGTGTTTATGAAGCTATATATTAAATTTCAGCTTCTGATTTAAAGTATAAGTATGATTTTTGGGATTTTTAGTATGTGTTATATATGTATGTTCGAAGGATGAACAAAAATGGTCAAATAGGACCTGAATTGGTTCATAAATGTGTTAATATTAGTGTTAAAATGATTGGAATTAAGTGTTTTTAAGTTGGTATAATTTATTTCATACAAGGAAATAAGTATATAAATGCCTTCGATTAAAATCTGGAAAATATTTAAATCAACTCAAGTTCGAATGGTCGGAAATTCGGATATGTTCGAACTTAAGATGATTTGAATTTGGTATAATTCGAACTTGGGCATGATTCGAAATTGACTATGGTCCGAAATGTGATAATAAAAAAAATGGCAAAACATTTCTAAGTGTTGGAATTTCGGATGAGGTCCGAATTCGGTTAGGGACCGAATTCGGATATGGTCCGAACTTAGCTTGGGTCCGAAATGAACTGTGATTCGAATTTATATGGTCCGCAATTCAAACTTAATGGGATTCGAACTTATATGTAATTCGAATTTAAAGGTGGTTCGAACTTGCTGGGGACCGAATTGGGGGTCCGAATTCAGACATGGATCTGAATTGAGGATCAAATACTACAAAACTTATAAATTAAGTTTTATGAAATTAAACAAATTATTGACACAATGTGTTGTTACAACTGACTTAACAGGTCCCTTGTGGTGTTGTTTAACCCACAGTGGGGTACTTTGTGGATTCGATTGAAATCCCGAGGAGAAATAATATTAACTTGAAGTTTATAAACGCACCCACGATGAGTACCTTTGATTTTTAACATGTTTGCATCTGCTTTATGTTTGCTTTGCCTGCTGAGGCATGTTGTTTCATTATCGTTTGGCACTCTACTAACTTGCGTATATGTATTGATGCACATTCATACTTGTTGCATGTCGGTTCATTTGTTGTGCATCCTATTGATGGACCTGCGTGGTAGCATCTGTACTCTGATGTTACTGTGCTATATGACCAAGAGTTTGACACCTCTGTGGTCAGGATAGACAGTAAGTCATCCCCGATGTTATGTTTGCCTCAGATGGTTGGTTTTCCTTATGCCGAGTGTCAACTCGAAAGAGCTGCGGCTCGGGTTTGCGTACTTTGAGTACATGTGGAGTATACGGTATGTGTTACCGCGGTTACTCTGGGTGGCGTCATAAGGATTTGCAGAATGTCTAAAATCATTTGGTAATCACTAAGCATTCGCTTACCCCTCAGTTGTTGACTTTTTACAGGAAAAGGAAAATCTGTTGCGGGACCGTCTTATTAAGTCATCAGTTGAAGTGATTTGAAGTCATCTACTGTTTATCTTGGTAACCAAAATTATGGAATGTTGTTGGAATAAATTTGGGATGATGTAATTCTTTGAGTATGTAGACTTAGAAATGTAACCTTGTAGCCCCATAGGGTGTTTGACAAATTTGTATTTTTTTATTATTGTATTTTAATGATTCCGCACTTTAATTAAGTTATCAGATCATTGTGTAATTGTATGTTGGTGATTAATCCTGGGGGTATTGTAATTGTGGTTAAATTTGGCAAGGGTGTCACATGGTATGGTATCAGAGCAGTAGTTTGAGATTCAAGTGTCCGTGAGGTCTTGGTCTCAAACATTAAGTGATGATATGTAGTGATATTAAGTAATGATCTGAACTAAGATAGGTTACGATCTAGTAATCATAAGAGATTGATTATTATACGGGACAATTGGGTGGTGTCTTTAAACAAATGACATGTTACTAAATAAGTTATATGTTTCATATTTCAGAACATGTCTGGAGGAGGAATGACACCCGAAGAAACAAGGGAAATGATGCTAGCCATGATGGCTGAGCAAAATCGGATGATTTAAGATCAGTTTCGGGCTCGAGATGAGACTGAAGCTAAGAGAAGAGAAGATAAGAGGAAGAATAAGGAAAAAGAGGGGGGAAACAATGATGAGCAAGATGACTACACTAGGTCATCTAACAAGCCCAGAGGTTGTCGGTTAGAAGACTTTAAAGGAAATGGAGCAGTCGAGTTCAATGGACTGGGTGATGCTGTTGCCGCTCTAGAATGGATAACAGCCAAAGAAAGGACCTTCCGAATCAGCGATTATGCTGAGAAGGATATGGTCCGGTTCGCTACTGCAATGTTCACCAAAGACGCGGTCATGTGGTGGAATTCCATGGTTAACGCCTTAACCTTGGAAAAAGTTTCTGTAATGACATGGGCTGAGTTCACTGAAGTCTTTACTCAGCAATATTGTCTGGCTGACGAACGCCGAAGACTGGAAGCGAAGTTCATGACACTGATTCAGGGGACTAAGTCTGTGTCCTAGTATGCGGTAGAGTTCACAAGGCTAAGTTTGTTCACGCCTCATCAGGTGGATACCGAGGAAAGAAAAGTGACCAGGTTTGAGGCAGGTCTTGATCTAGAAATCCGAAGGGTGATGAGCAATGTACACTACCCCACTTTTGCTAGCCTATTGGAAGCCGCTAGGAATGTGGAACAAATCTTGAGTATGTCTGGATATGTAATGGGGTCTGCTGCTGCTTCAGCTAACCCAACTCAACCTTCACCACCGAAACGTCAATGCGAAGGAGGCTACTCTGGATCTTCACGATCTTCACAGTATTCACCGCAACAATCTTATCGTCGACAGTCTAGTTCATCCGGTCGTGCTCGTGCATACTCCATCAACACCGAGCCGCAATACTGCAATAAATGTCATCTGGAACACTTCGGCAAGTGTACTAATGGACGTGCTTGCTTTTGTTGTGGAGAGTTGGGCCACTTTCAGAATGAATGCCCACGGAAATTGGATGCCTGCCATAAATGTGGTGTATGGGGACACTATAGTAGGAATTGTCGAAAGAATGCTCCTGCAGCTGCTGCTCCATCTTCAACTCGATCATCTGGGGGATCAAGTGGTGGTTCAGTCAACTGCCGGAACCAGCCACAAAGGGCACCGACTCGTGCATATCAGATTACGACAGAGGAGGCTAGGGAAAACCTAGAGGTGGTTACGGGTACGTTTATAGTAAAATCTTTACCTGCACGGGTGCTGTTTGATTCTGGTGCCAACCGTTCTTTTGTATCTACTGTTTTTGCACAACGACTTCCCATGCCACTGTCTAAGCTATCTACTATACTTGACATAGAAACTGCTAGTAACACTCTAGTCAAAGTAGATCACGTATACCGTAACTGCACGTTAGTGATTGAAGATGTAGTCTTCAATCTTGATTTGATTCCGATAGCATTCAGTGAGTTTGACGTGATTGTCGGGATGGACTGGTTAATTGAGAATGAAGCCCATATAGTGTGTAAGAAGCGTATGATTAAGATAACTACTCCGGAGGGGCGTGAGATCTGTATTTACGGGGATAGGAGAAGAGGGGATCTATGTTTGTTGACCATTGCAAAAGTCCGAAAGCTTGTTGCATAGGGGTGTGACGCCTATCTGGCATATGCAATTGGTGCCAAGGCTGAGAAGAGGACTTTGGCCGATGTGCCTGTTGTATCACAATTCCCGGATGTGTTTCCGGAAGACTTGTCTGGCGTGCCGCCTGAGAGACAAGTGGAGTTCCGAATTGATCTGATCCCTAGAGCTGCACCGGTAGCTCGTTCTCCGTATCGCCTTGTAACTACTGAGATGCAAGAAATGATGAAACAACTCCAGGAGTTTTTAGACAAGGGCTTCATTCGACCGAGTTCATCGCCGTGGGGAGCTTCGGTGTTATTTGTTAAGAAGAAAGATGGCACGATGAGGATGTGCATCGATTACCGGGAGCTGAATAAGTTGACAATTAAGAACAAGTATCCGTATCCAAGGATAGATGACTTGTTTGATCAGCTACATGGGGCAAGTGTGTTTTCTAAGATTGACTTGAGGTCGGGATACCATCAACTGAAGGTACGAGAAGATGATGTGCCTAAAACAGCATTCAGAACTCGGTATGGGCATTACGAGTTTCTGGTCATGCCTTTCGGGTTAACCAACGCCCCGGCTGTCTTTATGGATCTGATGAACCGAGTTTGCATTCATTGACGACATTTTGGTGTATTCCAAGACTGAAGCTGAGCATGCTGAACATCTAAGGGAACTGTTGGAGTTATTGAGAAAAGAGAAGTTGTATGCCAAATTCTTAAAGTGTAAGTTTTAGTTGCAACAGATTCAGTTTCTTGGACATGTGATTTCTGGAGCTGGGATTTCAGTAGATCCAGCTAAAGTTGAAGCCATAGGAAACTGGGAGCCGCCTCGTTCAGCTACTGAAGTCAGAAGTTTTCTTGGGCTGGCGGGCTATTATAGGAGGTTTATCAAGGATTTTTCTAAGATTGTAGTTCCTTTGACTGCGTTAATAAAGAAGAATGCACCTTTTGTTTGGGAAACCGTGCAACAAGAGGCATTTGATATCTTGAAAAAGACATTAAGTGAAGCGCCGATACTTGCTCTACCGGAGGGCAATGATGATTTTGTGGTTTATACGGACGCATCAAGATTGGGGTTGGGCGCTGTACTGATGCACCGTGGAAAGGTAATCGCGTATGCCTCGAGACAGTTAAAGCAGCATGAGAAGAATTACTCAACTCATGATCTTGAGTTGACAGCTGTCACCTTTGCACTGAAATTGTGGAGACACTATCTGTATGGTACTAAGTGTCAGTTATACACGGATCATAAGAGTTTGAAGTACATTTTCAGCTAGAAATAACTTAATATGAGACAAAGACGATCGATGGAACTTATCAAGGATTACGACTGTGAAATCCTTTATCATCCCGGAAAGGCTAACGTGGTAGCCGATGCTTTGAGTCGCAAAGGTTATGCTAAGGACTGCTACTACATGATGACATCTACTATGTTAACATCTACGATTATAAATGATGTTAAGGCCGCTCAGGAGGAAGCCTTGAAAGACGAGAATGTTGGTGCTGAGGATATAAGAGTACAAATTAAGAATATGGAAACTAGTGAATCGGGATTGAAAGGTATCTACGGAAGAATCTGGGTGCCAAAGTATGGAGGCATGAGAAAGGTGATCATAGAAGAAGCACATCAGTCTAAGTTTTCTGTACATCCCGGGAGCACAAAGATGTACAACGAACTTAAAGCAGACTTTTGGTGGCCCGGATTGAAGAAGGATATAGGCCAGTATGTGGAAAGATGCAGAACTTGTCGGTTAGTGAAAGCCGAACACCAACAGCCTTATGGTAGTCTGCAACCGCTTCCTATACCGGAATGGAAGTGGGAACACATTACCATGGACTTTGTTACGAAGGTGCCGAAAACTAGGCGTCAACACGATGCAATTTGGGTGATTGTTGATAGGTTAACCAAGTCGGCACACTTTATACCGATTCGGGAAAGCTATTCATTGGAGAAGTTGGCTCAGATTTACTTGGATGAGATTGTTTCTAGACATGGAGTACCGAAGTCTATTGTATAGGATCGGGATAGCCGATTTACTTCAAACTTTTGGTCGGCTTTGCAAGAAGGACTGGGTACAAGGATCCCTATGAGTACGGCCTATCGTCCGCAAACCGATGGCCAAAGTGAACGAACAATCCTCACCTTGGAGGATATGATGAGACCATGTGTATTGGATCTCGGAGGCAATTGGGACGATCATTTGCCGCTGATAGAATTCTCGTATAATAACAGTTACCATGCAACTATAAAGAAAGCGCCGTGTGAGGCTTTATATGGGAGAAGGTGTAGGACTCCTACATGTTGGAGAGAAACCGGCGAAACACCGATTGCTGGGCCGACATTATTGCAGGAAACGAATGAGAAGATTCAGTTGGTGAGACAGAATATGAAAGCGGTCCAGGACCGCCATAAAAGTTATCACGATAGGAGGCACAAACCAATTAACTTTGAGGTAAATGATTGGGTATATCTGAAAGTGTCACCTATGAGAGGTGTTACACGATTTGTGAAAAGTGGAAAGTTAGCCCCGAGATTTGTTGGGCCGTTCAAGATTTCAGAGAAAGTGGGTAATCTGTCATACCGTTTGGAATTGTGTGAATTCAGATTTCATGCAATTCATACAACATTAAACAATTCACATATGAACAATTATCAATCAAACACACTATATTGAATGATTAAAGAGAGAATATTACATTGATGTTCTTAGCTTTCTTGCAAAGCACTTCTCCTAATCACTCTAATCAGATCCGTATCCACCTTCTGTTCGCTTCCTTTCACAATTACTAACTAACAAGTATTTATACAAAAGTTAACTATTAAGTAATTACAACACAACCCCCTGAACTTTATACAATATAGATTGTTTTCAACTCTACTATAAATTGTAACCAACAATCTCCCCCTTAGAGATGAAAACAATTTTCAATTAAAGATCTATGTTCAGGTTGAATCTTATCTTGAATCTTCTTCTTTTCTTTGATCTCTGAATCTTCTGATAAAATCTTCTTCTTTATTGTCTCACTCTGATCTTCACATCTCTTCTATTCTGATCTTCTCTCTTCTTGTAAGCACACTCCCCCTTGGATCATGAATAGCTTTTAAATCTCTTCTTTGATCAATTGTCTTGAGATTATGTAGCAATTGCCTTCAGTTGATTTCAAACTACTCAACAGTTGTTTCTGAAATTCAGCTTTTCTTCCCCTCATGATGATCATAAAAATTATGAACATCATGCAAAAACTTCAGAAACATGAATTCAATGAAATTACAGTAGAAGAAATACAACCACAATTACAACTCAGAAATTATTACACATTGATTTTCTCCCCCTTAAACTGATATCTCTCCCCCTATACAAAACAGATTTATCTCACTCCCCCTCAAAAAGTTCACTCCCCCTCGAATTGATACTATAGCTTTTCAGAATAAAAACAAAGCTTTTCAACTTTGGGGAAAATGAAACATATTCATTATGTAAAATAACTAGTTCAGGTCCACATAGGATTCCTGTTTGCACAATAGACATAATCTATGTGACCTACGTTCAGCGCTGGCATGATGTTAACACTGGTAGGATTTCCAAATAGTCCTCGTGAAATCCTTTATCATGAAAGAATCACTCGTATTTGTTCCGGCTTAGTCACTTTGGACTAGCAGTTTATAGTCACGCAGACTGTTAGACTCGATGTGTCCTAAAAGTGTATGTAATCAGCTATAGACACAATGTGCATCAAATGAAATTGGAGACCGGAGCAACTGTCTTCCTTGTTTCAATATCAATAATATCAAAATCATATATCGATAGAAATGTGCTATATCTCCATGATTATTGAAACAGAAATCTTTTGAGAGATAACTGAGTAGTTTGTGGGATTAAGTGCATGCGTCACTGGGTCCATGACGTCTTTTTCAATATCAAGTCGCCTAGGGCTTGATAGATTATGTGGTTTACCCAGCCAACACAGTTTAGGTAGTATTTACTTTTCTTTTAATCCTTTCTCAACTCTCAGCATTCAGCATTATTCAACTAAGCTCCCTCCGACTCACTTTTTCTTTAAATTCATTCAGCTTTATAAGAAAAGCATGATCAGATGCACCACCATCTCTTTTCAATATCAATATCCCTCTCATTTACATTTTATCTCTGCTCGACACTGACACTTCTCAACTAATAAACCTAAAGAACCCTCACCCGCACAATCTATAGATAGTTTGCTTCCTGGGTAGGTCTTCCGGTTCTGGTTAGACCATAGAAGCGATATTTATGCCTATCACTCAGATTGGGGCATAATCGGAGTCAGCAGAAAGATTTTCAGCTTTGAAAGGTCATGAGATATGATGAAATCCAACTTATATGGTATTGGAGATGATATTCATATAATTTTGGGAGATATCAGATATATGATATGAAAAGAATCAGATTTTCTTGAAAGAATTAGCACATGGGAGATAACAGGAGAATCCAATATAAATTGGAAGAGTTCTAACAAAAAGAATCTCAGAAAAAATGAGATTATGAAAATCAAAGCGATTAAATCGATTAATTTCAATGACAGATTCAGAGATTCATAAAAAAATTTCTTTTCAGCTCAAAAACTCTTTTTATGTGTGTATCAAATATTTTCGTGAAAAATCACACACAGTTTTGAAAAATGTCATCGTCAAAGAATGTCTGAAACTCCCCCTGGAAATAAGCACACACAGTTAGTCAACTTAATGAAATCAGGAGCAAAAAATTATAAAAATAAAACTCCCTCTTTGTCAATTTCAGCTTCGAAGTTGAATTCAGGGCAAGAATTCCAGTAAGAATTGTCTCTCACACTCGGGTTCTAATCTGAAATGATTAGAAGCCATTTGTCGCAGAAGCTCGGGTTTCAGTCTGAAGTAACTGAAAACCATAAGCTTGGGTTCTGTACTGAAAAGAACAAAATCCAATTTCAGTGAAGATCGGGTTCTACTCTGATGTGAGTAGAAGCCTCTTGAGATGAAGTCCGGGTTCTAGTCTGATATGACCAAAAACCATATTGAGTTGAAACACGGGTCTAGATCTGATGTAATCAAGAGCCTATTGAAATGGAGAACGGGTCCTTATCTGAAATGATAAGAAACCTAAAACCTGAAAAATTTAAGATGTCTTTGGTATCCAAATAGATTTGGATCCAGACTTGTTAGCGCTCTTGGGTACCCATTTCAAAATGGGTTTTGGTACCCACTAGTACTTTGGTTTAGGTACCCATTGCAGATTATAACTATTAGCTTCTCTTTCAAAAGCAGAAAACAAATTTCTTAGAGTATGAGAAAATTGAATATCTGAATTTCTAAAGAAACTTGAATTTGAATGATCAGACTTCTACGAACTCTTCTATTTTGAAACACTGTCCGGTTTTTGCCTGTTTCTGATAATACTTGGTATATTTCTGTGAAAATTCTTTCTGATTATAATGACCAGTATTTTCAGAAACTTTAAGAAAATTTGACATCGAAGATTCACCCGTGTAAATCTTTACCGGAAGTTGTGTAACATCCTCGGATTTAAATTATTATATTTGAAGTTTATTAAGTTTAAATTTTGTATTAAGTTAAATTATTGAAAATGATTATGTATTTGAATTTATGAAAGTTGATTGCATATTATGGAAATTTAGAATTTTTATTTATTAAGTGAAAATAATTATTAAGAATGATCATTAAAAGGCTATTGATGAGAATTATGATGAAAAATCAGTATTTAGATAAACTAGTTGAGTTGAGGGGCTAAAAGTGTTAAGATTCGAAATTATGGAATAAAAGACCAAAGGGTCTTTCATTTGAAATATCACACTCTCTCTCATCCCTCGGCTCTCTCTCTCTCTACAAATTGAAGAACATCAAAACTCGGATTTGAAGTCTGAAAATTGGAATTAAGATTGCTTGGAAGGATTTATAAACACTGCAATTGAAGATTTGATGTAAAAATCCTTTAAATTCAGATTATTAAGCATTTTTGGTTCGGTTTTTATATAAACCGAAAATTTGATTTTGAGGATTCAGATGTTAATGCATGTTTAATGTTGTTATGGATTAATGCAAATCGAGTATCTGAGATGTTATATATAAAATTTTAACTTCTGAATCAACCTCTAAGTATGATTTTTAGAGATTTGTGTGTGTTTTAGTGTGTGTGTTCTACGGATGGAACAAAATGAACAGAATGGGTTTAATTTGATATGTGATAGTGTTAATATTGGTGTTAAAAGGGTTGAAAATAGATGTATGTTAGTTGGTATAAGTTATTCCATGTATTGAACTAGTACCAAAAACGATGGAATTAAATCTGAAATTGTCAAAACTGCACAAACATGAACACAGTGGGATCCGAATTCGGATCCGAGATGAACTCGGATCTGGTCCGAATTCGGATGAGGCCCGGATTTCTGGAAAATTAATATATCAAAATATTTCTAAGTATTGGAACTTGGATGGGGGTCCGAATTCGGTTGTAGACCGAATTCGGATGAGCCCGAACTTGTAATATAATCCGAAATGGCTTATGATCCGAAATGGGAACAATCAAAAATGGAAAAAATATTCTAAGTGTTTGAATTTCGGATGTGGTCCGAATTCGGTTGGGGACCGAATTCGGATATGGTCCGAAGTTAGCATGTGGTTCGAATCTAATAAATGGTTCGAATTTACAAAGGGTCCGAATTGGGACTTATATATACGTGAACCGAATTGAGAAATATGTGGGATCCGAACTGGGGTCCGAATTCGGGTGGGGTCCGAATTCGGTCATAGATCCGAAACTGGGACCAAATTTTGCAAGAATTATAAAATTAAGTTTTATGAGATTAAACAAGTTATTAACACAATGTGTTGTTACAAATGACTTACAGGTCCCTTGTGGTGTTGTTTAACCCACAGTGGGGTACTTGGTTGATCCGGTTGAAAGCCCGAGGAGAAATAAAATTTGATTAAAGATAATAACGCACCCACTATGAGTACCTTTGATTTTAACATTGCTGCATCTGCATTATGTTTGCATTGCCTGCTGAGGCATGTTGTTTCATGTTCGTTTGGCATTCTACTAACATGCGTTTATGTTGATGCACATTCATATTTGTTGCATGTCCGATCATTTGTTGTGCATCTTTTCGATGGACCTGCGTGGTCGCATCTGTACTCTGATGTTACTGTGCTATATGACCAAGAGTTTGACACCTCTGTGGTCCGGATAGACAGTAGGTCATCCCCGATGTAATATCTGCCTCAGATGGTTGGTTGTTCTTATGCCGAGTGTCAGCTCGAAGGAGCTGCGGCTCGGGTTTGCGTACTTGGAGTACGTGTGGGGTATACGGTATGTGTTACCGCGGTTACCCTGGGTGGCATCATAATGATTTGTAGAATGTGTAAAATCATATGGTATTCACTAAGCTTTAGCTTACCCCTTCAGTTGTTGAATTTTTACAAGAAAAGGGAAATCCGCTGCGGGACCGTCTAGCTAGGACGTTTATTGAAGTGACTTGAAGATTTCCACTGTTTATCTTGGTATTTGTTCTATGGAAACAATGTTGTAATAATTTTGGGGATGATGTAATACATTTGGATTTGTAGACTTAGATGTGTAACCTATGTAGCACCATAGGGTGTTTGACACATTTGTATTATTTTATTATGTATTTTGCTTCCGCACTTTAATTAAGGTATCAGATCATTATATATCTGTTTGTTGGTGAATAATCCTGGGTGAATGGTAATTGGTGGTTAATGTGGCAAGGGTGTCACAGCTAGGCAGATGGTTGGTTGTTCTTATGCCGAGTGTCAGCTCGAAGGAGGTGCGGCTCGGGTTTGCGTACTTGGAGTACGTGTGGGGTATACGGTATGTGTTACCGCGGTTACCCTGGGTGGCATCATAATGATTTGTAGAATGTGTAAAATCATATGGTATTCACTAAGCTTTAGCTTACCCCTTCAGTTGTTGAATTTTTACAGGAAAAGGGAAATCCGCTGCGGGACCGTCTAGCTAGGACGTTTATTGAAGTGACTTGAAGATTTCCACTGTTTATCTTGGTATTTGTTCTATGGAAACAATGTTGTAATAATTTTGGGGATGATGTAATACATTTGGATTTGTAGACTTAGATGTGTAACCTATGTAGCACCATAGGGTGTTTGACACATTTGTATTATTTTATTATGTATTTTGCTTCCGCACTTTAATTAAGGTATCAGATCATTATATATCTGTTTGTTGGTGAATAATCCTGGGTGAATGGTAATTGGTGGTTAATGTGGCAAGGGTGTCACAGCTTATGGTATCAGAGAAGTAGTTTGAGATTCAAGTGTCCATGAGGTCTTGGTCTCAAACATTAAGTGATGACATGTAGTGATTCTAAGTAATGATCTGAACTAAGATAGGTTACGATCTAGTAATCATAAGAATATTGACTATCATACGGGACAATTGGGTGGTATCTATAAATAAATGACATGTTACTAAATAAGTTATATGTTTCGTATTTCAGAACATGTCTGGAGGAGGAATGACACCTGAAGAGACGAGAGAAATGATGCTAGCCATGATGGCTGAGCAAAGAGAGATGATACAAGATCAATTTCGGGCTCGAGATGAGGTCGAAGCTAAGCGAAGAGAAGAGAAAAGAAGGAATAAGGAAAGAGAGGGAAATAATGACGAGCAAGATGACAACACTGGGTCATCTAATAAGCCCAGGGGTTGTCGTTTCAAGGACTTTAAGGGAAATGGAGCCGTTGAATTTACTGGGTTGGGGGATGCTGTTACTGCACTGGAGTGGATAACAGCTACAGAAAGGACTTTCCGAATCAGCGATTGTGCTGAGAAGGAAATGGTCCGATTCGCTACTGCCATGTTTACCAAAGACGCAATAATGTGGTGGAACTCGCTGGTGAATGCACTAACAATGGAGAAGGTTGCTGTAATGAAATGGGCTGAGTTCACTGAAGTTTTCACTCAGCAATACTGCCCGGCCGATGAGCGCCGAAGATTGGAGGCCAAGTTCATGACGTTGGTACAGGGGACTAAGTCTGTGTCCCAGTACGCTGTAGAGTTCACGAGGTTGAGTTTGTTCGCGCCTCATCAAGTAGATACCGAGGAGAGGAAAGTGACCAGGTTTGAGGCTGGTCTTGATTTGGAGATTCGGAGGGTGATGAGCAATGTACGCTACCCCACATTTGCTGGTCTATTGGAAGCCGCCAGAAATGTGGAACAGATTTTAAGTATGTCTGGTTACGTGATGGGGTCCGCTGCTGCTTCAGCTAATCCAACTCAACCTTCACCACCGAAACGCCAACGCGAAGGAGGTTATTCTGGTTCTTCACGATCATCGCAGTACTCGCCGCAACAGTCCTTCCGTCGACAGTCTAGTTCTTCCGGTCGTGCTCGTGCATACTCTATCAACACCGAGCCACAGTATTGTAACAAGTGTCATCTGGAACACTTTGGCAAGTGCACCAACGGGCGTGCGTGTTTTTGCTGCGGAGAGTTGGGCCACTTTCAGAATGAATGTCCACGAAGATCAGATGCCTGCCATAAATGTGGAGTGTGGGGGCACTATAGTAGAAATTGTCGAAAGAATGCTCCAGCAGCTGCTGCTCCAACATCAACACGATCTTCGGGAGGTTCAAGCGGTGGTTCAGTTAACCGGGGTCGGGGTCAGTCACAAAGGGCACCGGCTCGTGCCTTTCAAATCACTGCAGAGGAGGCTAGGGAAAACCCGGAGGTGGTCACGGGTATGTTTATTGTAAATTCCATGCCTGCACGAATTCTATTTGATTCGGGTGCCAACCGTTCTTTCGTGTCTACTGCTTTTGCACAACAACTTGCTATGCCACTGTCTAAGTTATCTGCTATACTTGATATTGAAACTGCTAGCAATACTTTAGTCAAGGTAGATCATGTATACCGTAATTGCACGTTAGTAATTGAAGATGTAGTCTTCAATTTAGATCTGATTGCGATAGAATTCAGTGAGTTTGATGTAATTATCGGGATGGATTGGTTGATAGAGAATGAAGCCCACATAGTATGTAAGAAGCGAATGATAAAGATAACTACTCCAGAGGGGCGTGAGATTTGCATTTATGGGGATAGGAGAAGTGGGGATCTGTGTTTGTTGACTGTTGCAAAAGCTCGAAAGCTTGTTGCAAAGGGATGTGACGCCTACCTGGCATATGCTATAGATGCCAAGGCTGAGAAGAAGACGTTGGCCGATGTGCCTGTTGTTTCACAATTCCCGGATGTGTTTCCGGAAGACTTGTCTGGCGTGCCGCCTGAGAGACAAGTGGAATTTAGAATTGATCTGATCCCTGGAGCTGCACCGGTAGCTCGTTCTCCTTATCGCCTTGCCCCAACCGAGATGAAAGAGATGATGACACAACTCCAGGAGTTGTTGGACAAGGGTTTTATTCGACAAAGTTCATCGCCGTGGGGAGCTCCGGTGTTATTTGTTAAGAAGAAAGATGGCACCATGAGGATGTGCATCGATTACCGGGAGCTGAATAAATTGACAATCAAGAACAAGTATCCGCTGCCGCGGATAGATGACTTATTTGATCAGTTACACGGGGCGTGTGTCTTTTCTAAGATTGACTTGAGGTCGGGATATCATCAGTTAAAAGTTAGAGTGGAAGATGTGCCTAAGAGAGCTTTTAGGACACGTTACGGGCATTACGAGTTTCTGGTCATGCCTTTTGGGTTGACCAATGCCCCGGCTGTTTTTATGGATTTAATGAACCGAGTTTGTAGACCGATGTTAGATAAGTCGGTGATTGTGTTCATCGACGATATTCTGGTGTATTCAAAGTCTGAGGCCGAACATGCTGATCATTTAAGGGAATTGTTGGAACTGCTAAGAAAAGAGAAGTTGTATGCCAAGTTCTCAAAATGTGAGTTTTGGCTGCAACAGATTCAGTTTTTAGGGCATGTGATATCGGGGGTTGGAATTTTTGTAGATCCGGCTAAGGAAGAAGCGGTAAGAAACTGGGAGCCGCCTCGTTCAGCTACTGAAGTCAGAAGTTTTCTGGGGTTGGCGGGCTACTATAGGAGATTTATAAAGGACTTTTCGAAAATTGCCGCTCCTTTGACGGTGTTGACGAAGAAGAATGCACCGTTTGTATGGGAAACTGTGCAGCAAGAAGCGTTTGATGTTTTGAAGAAGACTTTAAGCGAAGCACCGATACTTGCCCTACCATAGGGTAATGAGGACTTTGTTGTATACACAGATGCTTCGAGGTTGGGACTTGGTGCAGTATTGATGCAACGTGGAAAAGTTATAGCTTATGCTTCGAGACAGTTAAAGCAACACGAGAAGAATTATTCAACTCATGACTTGGAGTTGACTGCAGTTACGTTTGCGTTAAAATTGTGGAGGCACTATCTATATGGGACTAAGTGTCAGTTATACACGGATCATAAGAGCCTGAAATACATTTTCAGCCAGAAGGAACTTAATATGAGACAACGTAGGTCTATGGAGCTTATTAAAGACTACGATTGTGAGATACTGTACCATCCTGGTAAAGCTAATGTGGTAGCCGATGCTTTGAGTCGCAAAGCATATACTAAGGATTGCTGTTACATGTTAACATCTACTATGTTAACATCCACAATAATTAATGATGTCAAGGCCGCTCAAGAGGAAGCCTTGTAAGACGAGAACATTGGAGATGAGGATATAAGAGTGCAAATGAAGAATATGGAAACTAGTGAATCGGGTTTGAAAGGAACTTACGGAAGAATCTGGGTGCAAAAGTATGGAGGCATGAGAAATGTGATAATAGAAGAAGCTCATCAGTCTAACTTTTCTGTATATCCCGGGAGCACAAAGATGTACAACGAGCTGAAAGCAGACTTCTGGTGGCCCGGATTAAAGAGAGACATAGGTCAGTACGTGGAAAGATGCAGGACTTGTCGGTTAGTGAAAGCCGAACACCAACAACCTTACGGTAGTTTGCAACCGCTTCCCATTCCGGAATGGAAGTGGGAGCATATCACGATGGACTTTGTCACAAAGTTGCCGAAAACTAGGCGTCAACACGATGCGGTATGGGTAATCGTTGATAGATTAACCAAGTCGGCACACTTCATTCCAATAAGAGAAAGTTATTCACTGGAAAAGTTAGCTCAGATTTACTTGGATGAGATTGTTTCGAGACATGGAGTACCTAAGTCCATTGTATCTGATCATGACAGCCGATTTACTTCCAACTTTTGGTCGGCATTACAAGAAGGGTTAGGATCGAGGATTGCTATGAGTACGGCTTACCGTCCGCAAACCGATGGTCAAAGTGAAAGGAACATCCTAACACTCGAAGATATGATGCGGTCGTGTGTGTTAGACCTCGGTGGCAATTGGGACGATCATTTGCCACTGATCGAGTTTTCGTATAATAACAGTTACCACGCGACGATCAAGAAAGCGCCGTTTGAGGCATTGTATGGGAGAAGGTGTAGGACTCCTACATGTTGGAGGGAAACCGGAGAAACGCCGATTGCTGGGCCGGCATTATTGCAGGAAACGAATGAGAAGATTCAGTTGGTGAGACAGAATATGAAAGCGGCCCAGGATCGTCAGAAGAGTTATTACGACAGGAGGCACAAACCAATCAGTTTTGATGTGAATGATTGGGTATATTTGAAGGTGTCACCTATGAGAGGTGTTACACGTTTTGTAAAGAGAGGAAAGTTGGCTCCGAGATTCGTCGGACCATTCAGGATTACAGAGAAAGTAGGAAATCAGTCGTATCGGTTGGAGTTGCCGGAAGAAATGTCGGGCATACACCCGGTGTTCCATCTGGGGAACCTTAGAAAGTCATTCACAACCGAAAACGAAGATTGGGCAGATCACACGGAACTGCAGATTGATAAAAGGCTCCGGTATGTCGAAGAGCCGGAATGTGTGTTAGATACGAAAGTGAGGAAATTAAGAAGTAAAGAAATTGAGATGGTGCTTGTACGTTGGAAGCATCACAAAGGAGCGAATCATACCTGGGAGACTAAGTCTGATATGTTGAAGAAATATCCGCAACTTTTTTGATCCGAGTAACTTCGAGGACGAAGTTTAGCGTGGTGGAGCCCATGCTGTAACATCCTCGGATTTAAATTATTATATTTGAAGTTTATTAAGTTTAAATTTTGTATTACGTTAAATTATTGAAAATGATTATGTATTTGAATTTATGAAAGTTGATTGCATATTATGGAAATTTAGAATTTTTATTTATTAAGTGAAAATAATTATTAAGAATGATCATTAAAAGGCTATTGATGAGAATTATGATGAAAAATCAGTATTTAGATAAACTAGTTGAGTTGAGGGGCTAAAAGTGTTAAAATTCGAAATTATGGAATAAAAGACCAAAGGGTCTTTCATTTGAAATATCACACTCTCTCTCATCCCTCGGCTCTCTCTCTCTCTACAAATTGAAGAACATCAAAACTCGGATTTGAAGTCTGAAAATTGGAATTAAGATTGCTTGGAAGGATTTATAAACACTGCAATTGAAGATTTGAGGTAAAAATCCTTTAAATTCAGATTATTAAGCATTTTTGGTTCGGTTTTTATATAAACCGAAAATTTGATTTTGAGGATTCAGATGTTAATGCATGTTTAATGTTGTTATGGATTAATGCAAATCGAGTATCTGAGATGTTATATATAAAATTTTAACTTCTGAATCAACCTCTAAGTATGATTTTTAGAGATTTGTGTGTGTTTTAGTGTGTGTGTTCTACGGATGGAACAAAATGAACATAATGGGTTTAATTTGATATGTGATAGTGTTAATATTGGTGTTAAAAGGGTTGAAAATAGATGTATGTTAGTTGGTATAAGTTATTCCATGTATTGAACTAGTACCAAAAACGATGGAATTAAATCTGAAATTGTCAAAACTGCACAAACATGAACACAGTGGGATCCGAATTCGGATCCGAGATGAACTCAGATCTGGTCCGAATTCGGATGAGGCCCGGATTTCTGGAAAATTAATATATCAAAATATTTCTAACTATTGGAACTTGGATGGGGGTCCGAATTCGGTTGTAGACCGAATTCGGATGAGCCCGAACTTGTAATATAATCCGAAATGGCTTATGATCCAAAATGGGAACAATCAAAAATGGCAAAAATATTCTAAGTGTTTGAATTTCGGATGTGGTCCGAATTCGGTTGGGGACCGAATTCGGATATGATCCGAAGTTAGCATGTGGTTCGAATCTAATAAATGGTTCGAATTTACAAAGGGTCCGAATTGGGACTTATATATACGTGAACCGAATTGAGAAATATGTGGGATCCGAACTGGGGTCCGAATTCGGGTGGGGTCCGAATTCGGTCATAGATCCGAAACTGGGACCAAATTTTGCAAGAATTATAAAATTAAGTTTTATGAGATTAAACAAGTTATTAACACAATGTGTTGTTACAAATGACTTACAGGTCCCTTGTGGTGTTGTTTAACCCACAGTGGGGTACTTGGTTGATCCGGTTGAAAGCCCGAGTAGAAATAAAATTTGATTAAAGATAATAACGCACCCACTGTGAGTACCTTTGATTTTAACATTGTTGCATCTGCATTATGTATGCATTGCCTGCTGAGGCATGTTGTTTCATGTTCGTTTGGCATTCTACTAACATGCGTTTATGTTGATGCACATTCATATTTGTTGCATGTCCGTTCATTTGTTGTGCATCTTTTCGATGGACCTGCGTGGTCGCATCTGTACTCTGATGTTACTGTGCTATATGACCAAGAGTTTGACACCTCTGTGGTCCGGATAGACAGTAGGTCATCCCCGATGTAATGTCTGCCTCAGATGGTTGGTTGTTCTTATGCCGAGTGTCAGCTCGAAGGAGCTGCTGCTCGGGTTTGCGTACTTGGAGTACGTGTGGGCTATACGGTATGTGTTACCGCGGTTACCCTGGGTGGCATCATAATGATTTGTAGAATGTGTAAAATCATATGGTATTCACTAAGCTTTAGCTTACCCCTTCAGTTGTTGAATTTTTACAGGAAAATGGAAATCCGCTGCGGGACCGTCTAGCTAGGACGTTTATTGAAGTGACTTGAAGATTTCCACTGTTTATCTTGGTATTTGTTCTATGGAAACAATGTTGTAATAATTTTGGGGATGATGTAATACATTTGGATTTGTAGACTTAGATGTGTAACCTATGTAGCACCATAGGGTGTTTGACACATTTGTATTATTTTATTATGTATTTTGCTTCCGCACTTTAATTAAGGTATCAGATCATTATATATCTGTTTGTTGGTGAATAATCCTGGGTGAATGGTAATTGGTGGTTAATGTGGCAAGGGTGTCACAAGTTGTTCAATGATTTTGTCTTTGCCTTTATGTATCTTGAGAAGATACTTAAGTTTCAGATCTGAAGATGAATCAAACTTAGCAGAGTTAGTTAGATTCACTTCACTTTCAGAAGACAAACCAGAGTGATCAACATTGGATTTTAAACACACTGAAGAAGGGGTCTTAAGTATTGACTCAGTTGATGAACAAAACACATGTAATTGTTTTGTAAGATGAAGTATCTGATCTTCCAAACTTTTGATAATGACTAAATTTGAATTTCTGTCATGATCAAATGATTGGTAATCAGATTTAAAAGATTGTTCTTTGGTGAAGAACATTTATCTTTCATCTTCAAACAATTCAGATTTTGATTTAAAATCTTGTTTTTTAAGTAAGAACTCATGTCTTTCCTTCTCAATAAAATCTTTAGTTAAAGACAACTCTTGTTGAAGAGCAAAAATTTCTTCATTTTCGTTTAAGATACAATTCTGATCAGATTGTTTTGTCTTAGAAAGTGTATCTTCAAGATCCTTAACTTTCTTGTACATATCAGATCTTTGAGGCAAAATATATTTAAGTTGAGTTGCATTCTGAAAATTTTCTTGTTTCAGCTCATCAAGTTCTTTAAGTAATTCAGATATTTTCAACTGATGAGCACAACTCTCAGAGTTTTGTTTTTCTTTTAAGCTTTGAATTTCTTCATTCAGTATTTGTACGTCACGTAACGCCAAATGTTTATCAGTATTTAACTGAATGAGAATGTCGTAATTGTTCTTACGAATCTTTTCAGATTCAGTAAGTTTGGCCATCAGCTCAGATTTTGAAAGTTGTTCATATGCCATTTTGAATTGCTTGAAAGTGAATCTTCCAAGATCTTTTATGGAAAAAACTGAGTGAGTTCTTATAAAACTTTGAAAAGCTATTTCAGTTAATGGTAACTTGTGAAAAATTAGCTCTGAAATGACTTTTTGACGTTGAAATTTCAGCTTTTCTGCAGAAAATTGCACATAACTTTTTTCTGGAGTGGAATTGGTTAAGTATAATAGGTCATATAGTCAAACTCGAATGATAAAAGATGAAACTCGAATGAATTAGAATCAAACTCGAATGATGAAGAATTAAACTCGCCTGAAGTAGCTTGAAACTCGATGAACTAAGTATGAAACTCGGTTAAAAGGCAATAAAGTCAATTGATTAATCCCTAAACTCGAATACAAGGAATCGAACTCGAATGTAGAGTAATGAAACTCGAATGAAATTCTTGACGAACTCGAATGGACAGTTTGAAAAACAAACTCGAAAGAATAAATCAAACTCGAATGTTTCCTTTTGCAACTCGAATAAAGCTGAAGTGCAACTCGATCAATGCATATGTCAAACTGGAATGAAGCATGCATCAAACTCGATTGAATGTCTTATGCAACTCGAATATGCCTATATCAAACTCGATTAAAACTAAAATTTTACTTTTATCCGAGTTTAACCAGTTTTTCAAAATCCAAGTTTAAAAAACCTATTTTCAACTAAAATACATCCAATTGATTTCAAAATGAACTCGAGAGTTCGGTTTTTGATTACAAACACATTTTGAGAGACAATTTTGTCTAAAATCAGCCAAACTCCCAAATTAATGCAAGAATAGTGAAGAACACATAAAGTTTCGAAAAATTAGAAAATTTCAAATTACTTTTTGCGTGTTTTGAGTTACAATCTGATACTTATACCATTGAAATCGCCTTTTAAATCTTCACCTTCGATCCAATTGTCAATCTATTTCATCCACAGAATCAAAAACCATTTTGATTTTTCTGATTTTCGAAAAAAAAAAATTTGTTCGAAAAATGAATTTTCAGATTTCAAAATTCAATCAATTTCAGCCATATTAGGCTCTGATACCAATTGTGAATTCAGATTTCATGCAATTCATACAACATTAAATAATTCACATATGAACAATTATCAATCAAACACACTATATTGAATGATTAAAGAAAGAATATTACATTGATGTTCTTGGCTTTCTTGCAAAGCACTTCTCCTATTCTCCCTAATCAGACCCGTATCCACCTTCTGTTTGCTTCCTTTCACAATTACTAACTAACAAGTATTTATACAAAAGTTAACTATTAAGTAATTACAACACAACCCGCTGAACTTTATACAATATAGATTGTTTTCAACTCTACTATAAATTGTACCCAACAAATTGCCTGAAGAGAGTCGGGCATACATCCGGGATTTCATGTTGGGAATCTTAGGAAGTCTTATACTACCGGCAATGAGGATTGGGACGATCACACTGAGTTGCAAATTGATGAAAGACTTCGTTATGTGGAGGAGTCGGAGTGTGTGTTAGATACAAAAGTGAAGAAATTAAGAAGCAAATAGATAGATTTGATGCTTGTACGCTGGAAGCATCATAAGGGAGCAAATCATACCTGGGAGACTAAGTCTGAGATTTTAAAGAAATATCCGCAACTTTTTGGATCCGAGTACTTCGAGGACGAAGTTTGAGCGTGGTGGAGCCCATGCTGTAACATCCTCAGATTTTAATTATTGTAATCGAGGCTTAAATAGATAAATTGTTAAATTTTGTAAGTTAAGTTGAATTATGAAAGTTGGTACGAAATTTGGATTGATTATAAAATTGGTTGCATATTATGGAAATTTAGAATTTTAAATTATTAAGTGAAAATAATTATTAAGGATAATAAATAAAGATAGAAATCTTTATTTATAAATCAGTATTTAATAGAACCGGATAAATTAAGGGACTAAAAGTGCCAAAGTTAGAAATTTTGGGAATAAAAGACCAAGGGTCTTTCATTTGAACTATCACTTTCTCTCTCATCTCTCGGCTCCCTCTCTCTCTTTCACTAAAAATTCGAATATCATCAAAGCTTGGATTTTGAAGCTGAAAATCTGAAACAAGATTGCTAGGAAGGAACTATAACATCTGCAATCATCGAATTAAGGTAAATATCTCTTTAAATTTCGAATTTGGGAACATTTGGTTCGGTTTTTATAAAATCCGAATTTGTTAGATTGGGTTGCAAACATGAATGCATGTGCGATATTATTGTAAATTAGTGTCAATCTAGTGTTTATGAAGCTATATATTAAATTTCAGCTTCTGATTTAAAGTATAAGTATGATTTTTGGGATTTTTAGTATGTGTTATGTATGTATGTTCGAAGGATGAACAAAAATGGTCAAATAGGACCTGAATCGGTTCATAAATGTGTTAATATTAGTGTTAAAATGATTGGAATTAAGTGTTTTTAAGTTGGTATAATTTATTTCATACCAGGAAATAAGTATAAAAATGACTTAATTTTAAATCTGGAAAATATTTAAATCAACTCAAGTTCGAATGGTCGGAAATTTGGATATGTTCGAACTTATGATGATTCGAATTTGGTATAATTCGAACTTGGGCATGATTCGAAATTGACTATGGTCCGAAATGTGATAATAAAAAAAATGGCAAAACATTTCTAAGTGTTGGAATTTCGGATGAGGTCCGAATTCGGTTGGGGACCGAATTCGGATATGGTCCGAACTTAGCTTGGGTCCGAAATGAACTGTGATTCGAATTTATATGGTCCGAAATTCGAACTTAATGGGATTCGAACTTATATGTAATTCGAATTTAAAGGTGGTTCGAACTTGCTGGGGACCGAATTGGGGGTCCGAATTCGGACATGGATCCGAATTGGGGATCAAATACTGAAAAACTTATAAAATTAAGTTTTATGAAATTAAACAAATTATTGACACAATGTGTTGTTACAACTGACTTAACAGGTCCCTTCTGGTGTTGTTTAACCCACAGTGGGGTACTTTGTGGATTCGGTTGAAATCCCGAGGAGAAATAATATTAACTTGAAGTTTATAAACGCACCCACGGTGAGTACCTTTGATTTTTAACATGTTTGCATCTGCTTTATGTTTGCTTTGCCTGCTGAGGCATGTTGTTTCATTATCGTTTGGCACTCTACGAACTTGCGTATTTGTATTGATGCACATTCATACTTGTTGCATGTCCGTTCATTTGTTGTGCATCATATTGATGGACCTGCGTGGTCGCATCTGTACTTTGATGTTACTGTGCTATATGACCAAGAGTTTGACACCTCTGTGGTCAGGATAGACAGTAAGTCATCCCCGATGTTATGTTTGTCTCAGATGGTTGGTTTTTCTTATGCCGTGTGTCAACTCGAAGGAGCTGCGGCTCGGGTTTGCGTACTTTGAGTACGTGTGGAGTATACGGTATGTGTTACCGCGGTTACTCTGGGTGGCATCATAAGGATTTGCAGAATGTGTAAAATCATTTGGTAATCACTAAGCATTCGCTTACCCCTCAGTTGTTGACTTTTTACAAGAAAAGGAAAATCTGCTGTGGGACCGTCTAGCTAACTCATCAGTTGAAGTGATTTGAAGTCATCAACTGTTTATCTTGGTAACAGTATTATGGAATGTTGTTGGAATAAATTTGGGATGATGTAATACTTTGAGTATGTAGGCTTAGAAATGTAACCTTGTAGCCCCATAGGGTGTTTGACAAATTTGTATTATTTTATTATTGTATTTTAATGCTTCCGCACTTTAATTAAGTTATCAGATCATTATGTAATTGTATGTTGGTGATTAATCCTGGGGGTATTGTAACTGTGGTTAAATGTGGCAAGGGTGTCACAGAAGTGGTACCATATATCAATGAAATTTGGTGTTTGCGTGGTGAACTGGATTACAGGAAATAACAATTGCACTCTTGGAATCATAATAAATGGGGATTTCGTTATAAACAAAACCATAGTCACTCAGTTGGGTTTGTTGAAATTGTGTCTGAAGGATTTTCAACAAAAGTTGGAGAAACTGCTTCTAAGGGAGTATCAATTGGAGTTGGGGGAAGTTGAGTTGAAACATTAGTTATAGGAGATATAGAATTTTCTTTAAGTAAAGTTGGAATTTGTAGATTAGGACTTGTACAATCCAATTCTGGAGAGGTAGATACTGTTGCTGATTCTTCAAAAGTGATCGGAGTAGGATCAATCGTAATATCAATAGATTCAACAGCAACAGGCCAATCAGGAACAGAAATATTATCAGTGAGTTTTGTGTTTCAATTTTTTTTTTTAAAAAAATTTTCAAACAATAAATTTAAATAAGAATTTAAAGCATTGTTTAAAGATGTAGTAACAACTGGTTTTGGACCAGGTTGTTCTACCACAGTTGATCTTCGAAATTCAGATCTTGAACTATAGTGTTCAGAAACCACATCAATAAATTCGTCAAACAGTACGTTTACACTTTCGACAACTATCCTTGTAGGTTTATTGAAGACACAAAAAGTCTTTGAGTCATTGCCATAGCCCATAAATATTCCTAATCTTCTTTGGCATCAAACTTACGAAGAGTCTCTTTATCATTCATAACAAAACATCTGCAACCAAAATAATGGAAATTGTTAATATTTGTTTTACGATTATTGAGAAGCTCATAAGGTGTTTTATTACGTTGCTTGTGAAAATTGATCGTTTTTGTGTGCAGCACGCTGTTGCAACTGCTTCTACCCATAAATTCAGTAGAAGATTAGATCGAGATAGCAGAGTACGTGCTGCTTCCACCAGAGTCAGATTTCTTCGTTCAACAACATTTTGTTGAGGGGTTCTCACAACAAAAAAAGAATGTCGGATTCCTACAAAATTGAGGAAAGAATCTAGAACATGATTCTTAAATTTAGTCCCATTATCTAAGTAGATGGTCTGTACAAATAGTTGCAAATTCAACTGAACTTGTTTAATGAAGGAGATGATCATACATGGAGCTTCATCTTTTGATCTTAGAAAATATACCCAAGTATAGCAAGAATAATCATCAACTATAACAAGGACATATTTCTTATAACCAGAGCTTTGTACTTGCATAGGACCATAAAGATCGATATGCAGAAGCCCCAACAGACGTTTTGACCCATGCTCCACTTTGAGTTTGTGTGAAGCCCTCTTCATCTTTGCTTTCGCACATGCACTACACATATTACCTTTATCAAACTTCAAAGATGGAAGTCCTTTGACTAAACCATCCTTTGCCAACTTGTTTTTCTTTTCAAATTCAGATGGGAAAGTATCGTATGCCACAACCATGATTGTTGTGCATTATCTTTTTATTAGTAGACAAACTTCATCTGATAGATTCATATTTGAATTATCAATCGTGTATCGATTTGTGTCTCTTGACCCCGACAAAACCTCATTGTCATCATCAGTTAAAATGCTGCATTTCCTTACACTGAAACGCATTTAAATGTCTTTATCATAGAATTTACATATACTAAAAAGATTGTACTCTAAACCATCAACCTAGAGCACATTGTTAATAATCAGGTTTTCAGATTTAAATTCCCATGATCCATTATTGCAGCAAAGTGATTACTGCCAAAGCGAATGGTTCCAAATTCATCAACGAAGTTAGAGAGAAACTCAATTCTTCCAGTCATGTATTTTAAGCACTCAGAGTCTAGGTACGACACATGATCATCGTACAAGAAAACAATTTAAACATTTTAGGTACCCATTTAATTTTGGGTCTTTGTTTCTCAGATTCTATTCCCTTTGGGAACCCCTTGTGATGCACATTCTAAACAAAAACAAATGATCTAGTAAAATGATTATAAGCATAGGAGGCACTAGGTGGAGGATAGGGGTAGCCCGTGCAACGGGTCCCTTCCCCAATAATCTCATTTCGTAGTGTAAATGTTTTCAAAATTTTATATGTGCGACCATCAAAAAATTTATTGTGCAACTTACGTTATTAAAAAACGTAAGTGTGCGACTTTATTTAAATACATTATTCTTCAAATGAAACAAAAAAGAATTAAAAGTTGAATGCCTAAATAACTAATAAGAAATTAAAATAAAACAAGAACTTTTAAACCAAAATTCAATGATATATTTAGTCCAAATTAAAGTCTAACATCTTCAAACTATTGGACCTGTTGTCTTTAGTTGAACAATTGCATTAGTTTAGTTTACTCTTTAATTGAAGGTAAATCTTGAAAATTCATGTCTAATGTCTTTGGTTAATTACTTTACTCTTTAATTAAATTAATGAAATTTAAGACTTGAAAATTTTTATTTAGTTAGTTAGTTTAGTCTTTAATTAAATAGATGATTTTTTAAGCAAAATAAGTTGAAAAGGATAATGAACAACACATATCTATTATAAGCAAAAATAAACCCCTAAAACATGTATAAATTGAAATAGAATGCTCGAAATATATACAAAACAAGATATTAATCAAAATGTAGGAATAAAACAAGTAAAAACAAAATATTAAAGAGGATTTGGAGCAAGAACCGTGGGTTTTTTCTCGAGAAACAACAACAGCAGTAAACATCCTCTCAGATCCGGTCTAAATCAGTTGAAATCCACTCCAAAGGCTCTGATACCAATTATTGTAGTGATCCCAAATAAATATTAAGCACTCACAATGATTTGTTAATGATAATACGACCGATCCATGCAAAGGAACAAAGAGAATAAGAAACTCTATCATTGTCAACATACACATGTACAGCACCCAGAATGCATTGAATATTATAAAGTGAAAATGTTACATTACAAAACCCCAGGCACTTTACACTTAGGTCCTATGTTTGAAGGGGTCACACAAACTACCCCTCAACATTCTATTAACGAATAAAATTGAATATAAATAAAAGACAATTACATGGAAACGAAATAATTACAAGTTATTACAATATAAACCCACAGGATTGAAATACATAAATCTAATATTTCTCAAATATACAATCATGATAAAAACATCAAAATAATGAACACACCTAGACTCGGATTTTGATTTTAAACACAATCTTAACACTAAACTTACCTAAAAAATCAACAAAAACCATGAAAAAATGAATTTTTCAGTCAAAAACTTTTCGAACTTCGTATTTCAGGATTTGTACAAAAAATCAAGGATTTTAACACAATAAACAGAAATTGGAAGTAAATATGAACAAAACTAAACTTACGTGGAAGAGTGAAAGAAGAAAAATTGAAACTTTGTCCACAAAAAATAAACAGCCGAGGATGTTTTTCATAGAAAAATAGGAACAGTATTAGGCAGTTGAAAAAGAGTTTGAAATTGGAAATCAAACTGCCTTGTACAAGCAATTTCATTAAAAATATCTAAATCTATTTACAAAATATCTCAGCTTTATTATAAAAATCAAAAACTAAACACCAAAAACTTTTTTAAGCAAACTAACGAAAAAAAAAATTGACATCAACTAAAAAAATACACCTAAAAACATACTAAAATCTTTTTAACAACTTTCTGCTCCCCTCTAGAAATATTCAGATATACTCTCCCTGTAATGATTATACAATTACTAATGAACTATATAACCTGAAACAATTGCGAAATAAAACTTCCAATTAAAGAAAAATGTAAAAAATTGAACTATCAAGCTTATTTTGAAATGTACATATATAAAATCAATTTATTAAATTTAACATTCGTAACTTTATTACCAAGAAATGAAACATTGCTTCATCTAATGCCTTGGTAAAAATGTCAGCAATCTGATATTCTATACGGACAAAATAGAGTTCAACAGTACCATTTTCAACATGGTCTTTAATGAAGTGATACCATATATCAATGAATTTGGTGTTTGCGTGGTGAACTGGATTACAGGAAATAACAATTGCACTCTTGGAATCATAATAAATGGGGATTTCGTTATAAACAAAACCATAGTCACTCAGTTGGGTTTGCATTTATAAAACTTATGAACAACAACTAGCTGCAACAACATATTCTACTTCTGCAGTAGAAGTTGAGACACAGTTTTGTTTCTTTAAGGCCCAACCGACTAACTTATCACCCAAAAATTATGTATGTACAGTAGTGTCATTTTTGTCCAAATAACAACCTGCAAAGTCATCATCCGAATAGGAAGTTAGTTCAAATGGTGTTTTTTTCGGATACCAAAGACTAAGGTTAGATTTTCACTTTAAGTAACATAAAATACGTTTAACTGTAGCTAAGTGAGACTCATTAGGATTTGCTTGATATCTAGTACATACACATGTTGACCACATTATGTCCAGCATACTAGCTGTCAAATAAAGAAGAGAACCAATTATGTCCCGATAATTTGTTGCATCCACAGCTTTCCTATCTGGGTCCATGTGTAGCTTAGAATTTGAGTTCGGTGCCATTGGTGTGGGAATTGGAGTTCAGTTAGACATGTTATATTTTTTCAATAAATCTCCAATATAGTTTGTCTAATTTATGACTATTCAATTATCAAGTTATGTAACGGTAGCCATAGACAAAAATTCATCTCACCCATCATGCTCATGTCAAATTGTTTTGTCATTAGTTGAGCAAAATTTTGACAGTAAACAAGATTAGTATAACCAAATACAATATCATCAACATATATTAGTTTTTCATTTAGCTGTTCACCTTGCTTCTTCAAAATAAAGTTGTATCTACTTTACCTTTTGATAATTCACAACGCAGAAGATAAGAAGATAAAGTGGAATACCATGCACGAGGCGCTTGTTTTAAGCCATAGAATGACTTATCTAGATGATATACGTAATCTAGATTGCTGGGGTCCACAAAGCCTTCGGTTTGGTTGAAATATACCTCTTCCTTTAGCAACCCATTCCGAAAGGCAGTTTTCATATTGTTAGGCACAAAAAGGCCTTAGTCAAACTTGCTCTACATCTGAGGGGGAGATTTTTAATCAAACCTGTTGATGCACTTGAAGATATAATGTAAGGCCTGTTTATGCCTTATTGAAACCTAAAAAGTGATTTGCAATATCAGCCCAAAGCTGTTTACCATGTTGCATTCATTGCAACAAAGGCAGTTTGTCCAAGCTGTTTTGTCTGCTGAACAGGCTGGACATAAAATGTCTACGCTGCTCTACTCTGATGAGCAGCTTGGACAGTTTAAAAGTGTTCTATTCTTTGTAAACAGAACCTGTTCTTTGTGAACAGGTTAAACACTTTATGGAATATGTTTCCAAGTCCTCATGCAATGTTTTTGGCTACAAGATCAGTTTACAAGTCGAAGACAAAGTGGAAAACAGAACTGCACAGCCTGCCTACGCTGTTCTGCTACATGAAGACAAACGGATATCTGAAAAGGGTGACAGACCTTTTCTTATATCAAAATGACCTTAGCAAAAGAAGAAATATGCAAAGTTGACATTCCTCTTTTGGTTAAAGCTTTATGCAACAGTGACAAAAAGGAAAAGACAAAGATTCTGCTATATGAAGACAAATCTGCTTTATCAGAACGTGCAGAAAGGTGTCTTATCTTTTTGGAAAGACTTTCCACTATCTCATTTGTCCAATGAAGAAGCTTCACTGAGATTCTCCTTTTGAGTATAAAAGGAAGCTTCTAAGGATTGTGAAAACATCAAGAGTGTGAAATCAGAACGTGCATTGAAGTGAGTTATTCCATACATGCAAGTCTGCTTGAATAAAACAGTAGAGTGTGTCTAAGTTGTCTTTGTTTAAGCTGTCCATCTGAGTCCTGTAAAAACAGTGAATGCATCTAAGTGAGTGTAGTCAATGTATCTAATCTGAGTGTGTCTTAGATTAGTTGAACAACTATTGTATCTGTTATCTTAGCTTGAACCTTTCCGCATTCAACCTTGTTTGTAATTAACACTTGTTAATAATATACACAAACATTGAGAAAAAGATTGTTAAGTTTTTAAATAGCTGTATTCACCCCCCCCCCCCCCTCAACAGCTTAGAACTATACACTTGGGAAACCTTTTGGGACCTACAACTGGTATCAAAGCAGATAGAGTGTGTGTCAACTCTAGATCTCTCATTCACCCTACTTTCCCATGGACAACAGTGCTGCAAGTTCCTCGTCTTACTATGACAATGGGTCAATGGAAAAACCCCCAAGTTCAATCATCAGAACTTCTCTGGCTAGAAGTGCAGAATGATGCTCTATTTAGAGAATCTGGATGTACAACTACCAGAGATAGTAATGGAAGGTCCCTATGTGCCAACTTCTGTTACTACCATTACTCCTGCTGCTGAAGGAGCTGCCCCTGAAATCAGAACCTTTGAGAAGGCCAAAGCTCAATGGTCTGATGAAGACAAACGACTGGTTGCTCTGGATGCAAAAGCCAGGAATAACCTGGTTATCTCTCTGCCTGATGATGTGTTCAAACAGGTTGAGAAGATGAAGACTTCAAAGGAGATTGGGATACTTTGTGTACTGTCTATGATGGTCCCAAAATCACACTGGATAACAGGATTAACAATCTTGTTAGACAGTACGAACTCTTGTTTGCAAAACCAAAGGAGTCACTCATAGAAACCTACACCAGGTTTACTGCTCTTGTTAATGATCTCAAAGCTGGTTGGGATCACAAAGGACTGCCTGACCCTGGTGAACAAGTTCTTGGACATCTTGCCCGAAGAGTGGAACTACTTATCTACCATCTTGAGAAATTCAGGTACCATCAAAGGTATGGATCTTGTAAACTTATACGGATCCTTACCAAATAATGAGCAGTCAAGGCAGCAGAAGAGAAATTCCATGGAAATGTCCAAGAGAGGTGCTGCCTTAGTGGCCAGCGTGAGACAACCTGTAGGGCAGGTATGTGATGTGTTCACACAACCTGATCAGCAGGCTGATGATGAAAGAGAGGAAATGTTTGATGAAGAAGACAGTGCAGATCTTGCTGAACTTAATGATGAGCAGATGATTGAAATGCTTGTCAGAAGGTTCAACAAGAAAAGGTTTGGAAGAAATATGCTACAGGGGAACTCAAATGCTGTAAAAAAGAAAGCATTTGATAAATCTAAGGCTTAGTGCTTCAAATGTGGCAAGACTGGCCATATAGCTGCTGATTGTGTGTCAAAAGCTGTTGGACAGTCATCCAAACCTTACAAGACTAACAGGGACGATGGCTATAGGGTTAAGTACCTTATGGCCATGGCTAAGCTGAAAAAGTTGGAAAACTCAGTGGCTTCCAACAAGCAAAAGGGACTCATGGCTGAGACATGTGACTGGGAGGAGTCTGGTTCATCCTCAGATGAAAAAGACAACAACTGTCTGATGGCCAACACTGACATCCCATCAACCAGCAACTTCAAACAGGACTTGGCTGAAGCTGAAGCCTTCAGCAGCTTAGAGAACTAGAACCCCACAATGATACACAAGGTAAAAAATTTTATGGCTTACAGTTCTGAAGAAAAAGTAAAAATGTTTAAATATATGCTTGTTGATTTAAAAGCTGCTGCTGAGAAGCATAATGTTTTACTATCTGAGATCTCTAAGCTTAAAACTGAACTTGACACAAAACCCAGTAAACTGGACAGCTTCCATAAGTTGGAAACTGAGCTTGATGAATTAAAACACATCAACTCCATTTTACTGGAAGAAAAGAGAGAGACAGATGTAAAAATGCAAAGCTTCAAAAGATAGTTTACTCTTGGTGCCTATCTTCACAAAAAGTCAGCCATTGCATCAGTCAGCAGATCCCTGCACAAATCCAAGCCTATCTTGGAGGGGATCTTGACAAAGCAGCTTCTATTGTTAAGATTAATAATCTGAAAGATGACTTATCCACTCTTGGTGAGCTTCCCAGCACTTTCATCCAAAAAGTTAATGGAAAGCTAGTCTCAACAAACAGGTTTGTCAGGCCTCAAAATACTGACAGCTTGTGTGAAAAAGCCTCAAAAGCTGATGATGGAAGGTGTTCTTCATCAAATCAGCCTGCTAAGTGCTCTGCTGATTCACACAAGCAAAAGAAAGGAAAACATGCTCAAACTGCAGTAGTGGACACTAAACCTGTTGACAAAACAGGCTCTGGGTCCAAAGCTGATGGTAAGAGACATGTTAATCCTTTTGATGCTAAACATTTTGAAAATAGTTTTCAAAAGGTAAGCAACCTACTTTCAACAAAGGTAAGTCTCGTGTTGAAAGCAAATCTACTGTGGTTTCAAATAAGTTATCAAATCATAGTGTAAAACCGGTTATAAATGAAAATAAGTCTTTCAAAACTAGAAACAGTGATTATGTTGATATGCAACATCAATCACATCTCAGTAAGGGCAAAGGCAAAGCCATTGCTTAACCTGAAAAATCTGGGAATAAGTTTCCCAAACTTGTGGAAGGTCAAAAACCAATCAAGCTTCCTGTATTTGACATCTGTCCTCCCAAAAAGAGGAAGGAAGAAACAGGAAAAGCTGTTGCTATTGTGCCTTCCACCGAAGCTGTTGATTCATCAAAAAATAGTAATAAGTTTGCTAAAGCTGCTAATAAAATCAACAAAAATAATTCAGAATATGTTTCTGAAAGCTCTTCTTCCAAAAAGGCTAAAAAGAGAAAATGCTATAAATGTGGGAAGAAGACACACATGGCCAAAGACTGTCCTGAAACTGAGGACATGAAGCCTGTTGAATCTGCTAATTCCATCATTGCTAAAACAAGGAGTGCTGGAAGTAACTTAGTCAATGAGAGTGGTATCCAAACCGATACCATTCAAATAGGAAATATTAATGTGCATATTACTAGCCCATCAACAAATGTTGATGAAGTAGGAGAACTCATCACTATGATGAGTTCCCCTAAAAGTAACTAATGTTTTCCTATGACACTCTGCAGGACAAACAACCATCCCAGGTTTGGTACTTGGACAGTGGCTGCTCAGCACACATGACAGGTTGCAAGGACCTGCTGAGTGATCTCAGGCCTGAAAAAGGGCCAAAAGTCACCTTTGGTGACAATGTACAGGGATACACTGAAAGATATGGAACTCTTAAAGTTGGTGCTGCAGTGTTCAAAAGGGTAGCCTATGTGGTTGGGCTAAAACATAATCTTGTTAACATAAGTCAACTGTGTGATGCTGGCTACAAGGTTAACTTTGATGAGCACCTGGGTTACATATTGGATCCGCAAGGCAAAGTTGTGCTGTGTGCTCAACGGAAGAAAGGTGTACGTGTTGTGGACATGAAATTTGTTGATCCCACAATTGAAAACTGCTTTCTCACAAGAACCAATGCAGACCTGAACTGGTTATGGCACAAAAGGCTGTCACACCTGAACTTCAAGAATATCAACAAACTCTGTAAGAAAGAGTTGGTAACAGGTTTGCCTTCTATGACCTTTGTTAAGGATAGACTCTGCACAGCTTGTGAGAAAGGCAAGCAGCGAAAATCATCTTTTAAATCCAAGAATAATTTTTCTATTGATACTCCTCTCTTCTTAATCCACATGGACTTGTTTGGACAAGTCAATGTCCCAAGTCTAGGAGGAAGAAAATACACTCTAGTAATGGTTGATGTGTTCTCCAGGTTTACATGGGTGATCTTCCTGAAGAGCAAAGGAGAGGCTGCTAGAGAGATCATTGGATTTGTCAAAAAGATGGAAATGCTGAACTCTGCTCAAGTGAAGCAGCTTAGAAGTGATCATGGTACTGAGTTCAGAAACAGTACTCTTGAGGACTTCTGTGAAGAAAAAGGGATCTCACAAAACTCTTCAGCAGTAAGAACTCCACAACCAAATGGAGTTGCTGAAAGGAGAAACAGAACCCTCATTGAAGCTGCTAGAACCATGATGTGTGCATCTGGTTTACCTTCATCATTCTGGGTTGAAGCTGTCAACACTGCCTGCTTCACCCAAAACAGATCCTTAGGGGTGAAAAGGTTCAACAAGACTCCCTATGAGCTGCTCAAAGGGAGGAGGCCAAACATTAGCTACTTCCATGTGTTTGGATGTCCCTGCTTCATTCTGAATCAAAGGGACCAACTGGCAAAGTTTGAACCTAAAGCTGATGAAGGTGTGTTGGTTGGATATTCTGCTATCTCCAAAGCCTACAGAGTATACAACAACAAGAAAAAGGTGATAGATGAATCTATAAATGTCACCTTTGAAGAGTTCAGGAGTGCCTCCACCAAAGCTGTTCCTGAATCAGTTTCAGGAGAATTCAGCTTTGATGACCTCATGCATTCTAACAGTGAAGAAAAGGACTCAAAAGCTTCTGCATCCAGAGTGACACCTGCTAACCATGATGGGCATGATGATGATTATGTTGATACAACATGTGTGAAAAAGTATACTGACTTAATTATAACCTCATGTCCTGAACCAATCAATGCTGATTTTCCTGGATCCTCTGCTGATATGTTCAACAATGGAGAGTCATGCTCAACAAGTGAACAGGCTCAAGATATCAGTGTGTCTAAAAATCTTGAGAGCTGTTCAACAGACCTGTTGAAGATGCAAACAACTCAGGAGAATCCTCATTGAAAAATGATCCTAAGTGGATCAGGTGTCACCCCAATGATCAAATAATTGGTGACATCAACAAAGGGGTGCAAACAAGATGGGACTGCTTCGGGAACTTTTGTATGTTCTCTAGCTTTGTGTCCCTAATGGAGCCAAAGAAAGTAGATGAAGCACTTAAAGATGCCAATTGGATCACTGCCATGCAAGAGGAACTCAATCAGTTTGAGAGAAATAAGGTATGGAAGCTGGTCCCTGCTCCTAAAGGTAAAACTATAATTGGCACCAAATGGGTTTACAGGAACAAGATGGATGAGCAAGGTCATGTCATTAGAAATAAGGCAGGACTAGTTGCTCAGGGCTACAGACAAGAGGAAGGCATTGACTACGATGAAACATTTGCTCCTGTGGCCAGGCTAGAGGCAATTCATTTGTTTCTAGCCTACGCTGCTCATAAGAGCATGAAGGTATTTCAAATGGATGTCAAGAGTGCATTTTTGAATGGTAAGCTGTAAGAAGAAGTCTATGTCAAGCAGCCTCCAGGTTTTGAAAATGAACATCATACAGGTTTTGTCTATAAGTTGGACAAAGCTCTCTATGGTCTAAAACAAGCCCCTAGAGCCTGGTATGACACTCTTACTGATTTCCTTATGAGCAATGGGTATTCCAGAGGTAAACTGGATACCACACTATTCATAAAGAAGGTGAAGTCTGATAGTATGCTTGTTCAAATTTATGTGGATGACATAATATTTGGTTCTACTAATGAGCAGTTATGCAAGAATTTTTCATTACTCACTGAAATCCAAATATGAAATGAGTATGATGGGAGAACTTACTTTCTTTTTAGGATTACAGGTTAAACAAACCTCAAATGGAATTTTCAAAAATCAAAGAAAGTATACTTTAGATCTATTGAAAAAGTTTAAATTTGATCAAAGTTCTCTTATTAAAACCCCAATGGCAACCAATGTAAAATTGGATGCAGATGCCAGTGGCAAAGCTATTTCAGTAACAGCTTACAGAGGCATGATTGGGAGCTTGCTGTATTTAACTGCTAGTAGACCTGATATTATGTTTGCTACTTGTTTGTGTGCTAGGTTCCAAGCTAATCCAAAAGAATCACATCTAGCTGTTGTGAAAAGAATCTTCAGATACCTTAAGGGTACACCAGGTTTGGGTCTTTGGTATCCCAAAGACTCAAGCCTTGAACTCACAAGTTATTCAGATTCTGATTTTACAGGTTGTAGGCTAGACAGGAAAAGCACAACAGGTGGATGTCAACTCCTTGGTGGTAAGTTGATAAGTTGGTGTAGAAAGAAGCAGAACTCAGTTTCTACTTCTACTGCTGAAGCTGAGTACATTGCTGCTGGAAGCTGCTGTGGGCAGATTTTGTGGATGCAGCATCAGCTTGAAGACTATGGACTTGTATATAGGAAAACTCCTATTCTGTGTGACAATACAAGTGCCATAGCTATCTCCAACAATCCGGTGTTTCACTCCAGAACAAAGCATATAGAGGTCAGACATTACTTCATCAGGGATCACATTCAGAAAGGTAATGTGGAGGTAAGTTTTATTTCCACAGATGAACAGCTTGCAGACATTTTCACCAAACCTCTTGATGAAAACAGATTTAATTATCTGGTAAGAAAGGTGGGCATGTTAAACAAAAGTGACTAAGTGTCCAAAATGTTCTAAGTCATTATATGTCTCAGACTGCTCAACTTTCGCAGAACAGCTTAGACAGAACAGGCTATGCATGTTCTATACTTAGCCGTTTTCTGCAAAACTTGAACAGCTTGAGCGTATAACAGGTTTGACAATAAGAACTTATATGTCATGCCTGATCTGATGATCAAACCTCCACCCTGCTCACTCTTTCAATCTGTCATACAAGACATTGTCATGAAACCTGATCAGCTATTGAACACAACCTGTTCTTACATAGCTGAACAGGTTGAAGGAACAGCCTGAAGAGTGAACAGCTTGTGATGACCCTGCTCATCACAGGTTTGACCATCAGCTTAGACCATCAGTTTTAATTACCTTTCTTCACAATTAAGTTACTTATTTTTTGTTTTTATTTAACTTAATTACTGCGGATAATGTGTGTTTACGTGTGTTAGTGAATAAAAAGGGCTCAAGTGGTCTGACAACCGTTCTGACATGGACAACCGTTCCGTTTTCTGTTAACGAACATTTCAAATCAACCGCCCAAATGTTTCTCTCTCATACACACTCACATTCAAATCCTATAAATACCCCCCTACTGTTTCATCTTCGTCTTCCTCACTACTTCCATAACTTCCTACGAACCCTAAAACTCGACTAAGTGTCATGTGCTTCTACTACTCTCACTACTTCCCAAATGGCTCACCGTAACAACCCCTTTCTACCAGTATTTGTTTGTGCTGATGTTCAAAAACATGCATCTATCACCACAATGCTAACCTTGAAACCTACCAACTACCTTGCAAACCTAACCATCCCCAAAAACTATATGGGGAAAGGCTACTAAGAAATGGTGGAGTTTCTGAAAGTTCATCCTCTGAACTATGCCATGACTACCAATCCTGGTGTCCTGTACCAGGAAATGGTGTATGAGTTCTTGTACACATGTGCCTACAACCTAGATACCAAAGTCATCAGGGGCACTATCCTCAATGGGACTCAGACCATTGAGATCACCACTCGTCTGATCAGGGAAGCTCTTCGTCTCCCTGTGGCTGAAACATATGATCAGCCTCAGGCTGAAGATGAACAGATGAGGAATCTGCTACACTTCTGTGGTGTAGCAGAACCCAAAGTTGGAGCTACACTGTTTACGAAGGATTTGTCTCCAACCTACAATTTCTTATTTGCCTTGGTGGTGATGTGCTTCAGCAGTAAGGTTGGTTCCTTTGACCAACTAAGCCGTGATGAGATTCCTATAGTCCTACAGCTTGTGGATGGGACTACAATCAACATGGCCAGATGGATTTTCATGAATTTGAGGAATCTGGTGCAGCAGGAGACACGTCCAGCTGCTATTCGTTATCCCAGATTTTTAAGCCTCATCTTCAAGCACGTTTGTGGTGAGCATCTGTATAACTCTCAGCCTTTACTTCGTACTGCTGCATTTCCTGTTATAGGAAATAGAGTTTTCTACACTCCGGTTCTCCCAAATGAGCCTCATCTATCAACTCCAATGAGGAGGCTGCTAGGATTGGTGGAAGGACCCTCTGCTGTGAGGGTGGATCCAAAAGCTGCTCCCAAATCAAAATCCACAGCCAGGGTCAAGTTTGTTAAAAGGACCCTGGAAACGACTGAAGCTGGGCCTATCCACAAGAAGGCCAAAACAGCCAAGTCTAAGTCTGCACCCTCAGCCCCTGTGGCTGAGGGGGAGCAGGCTTCTCACCCTGGTTCATTTGTTGAACCTGAAGCCTCTGTGGCTGGTGCCTCTGTGGCACCTGAGACTATGGAACAGGCTAAGCCACCTGTTTCTGACTCAGTATCCAAACCAGTCCAATCAGAACCTCTCATTACTTCCCCACAATCACCCACCTCATCTCTCAGATCATACCAACAAAAATCCCTTGCCAAAAAGAAACCCACAGCCAAAACAGCCCAAACCAGCCTCTCTGTTCCCTCTCAACAGGGTTCAGTTGAAAAAGAAGCAAACCCTGCTGCCTCTCCTATTTTGGGAGAAGGTTCAGCACATTTGGAGCCTGCTTCACTCCAAAAAGAGTCCACCCAGAGTCAGCCTAGACCCTCTGGTTCCTCCCAACAGGAGCAAGTTATACATAAGGAGACAGCCACATCTACTATTCCAGCCTCCCAACAGGCTGAGAATATTGAAAGACAGGATTTCTCTCCACTCCATACTGAGTCCACACTGTCCCCACTTCATACTTCTTCACACCCTGAGTCTGCACGAGGTGCCCACACTGCTGGATTAGACCATCCAGTAGCTCAGCCTCCATTCCCTGCTCCTCATGATACATCTGTTGTACACCCAACAGTTGTTGAAGGACCAACCAACCAAGCTGAAGAACCACAGGGAACAGAACATCCCTTTGGTGAGGCTGCTCCTCATATGCAAACTCCATTAGCAGGTTTCACCACTGCTGATGTTAAAATGCAAATCCCATCTCCCAATGATGAGGTACCTTTAAACCAAGGTACTGCAGAGGGAACTACCCCTGGCCTTCATGCAAGCAGCATCTGAAAGGCCACCAACCTCTATCCCCTCTCCTGATGATGCAGCTACAGCCACTACTGAAGGACCTATTGACCCCTCCAAGCTAGGCTACATTAGTTTTGCCCAATCTATGGAGCTTCTTTCCAAAGTACCTTCTCCCTCTCCATCACATCCTCAAACACCAGCCTCATCATCTTCCTCACCCTCCACCCAATCCAAACAGTCTACTCATACACTTCCATCCCCTAAAGATCTGCCTTTGAAGGACCAGCTTTCCTTGCTGACCAACAAAGTTGGTTCTTTAGAAACTTCCATGTATTCTCTACCCTCTCTCATTTCAGACTCTGTGTCTGAACAGCTCAAAGGATTCTTTGATGTGTTCAAGAATTCCTTCCCATCCACTCCTCAAACTGACTCCTCCTCACAGCTGCTTGCACTTACTGCACAACTGCAAAGTGTGTCCACTTCCCTCTCCTCAATTCTTTCACACCAATAGGACTTTGTGTCCTCTATGACAGGCATCTCCCAACAGCTGTCCACTCTCCTCTCTACTTGCACTTCTACCCTTCCTAATACACTGGCCAGCCTAAACACTCTAATAGTCTCTCTATCAAATTCTGTGTCAGCAAACCTTGCTGATGTGCTGAGTTACATCTTGCACAGCTTCAAAGTCTGCTATTCACAGCTTCTGATAGAGAGAATATTCTTATGCTGACCTCTCTTGCTGATTCCAAATCCTCTTCTATTCAAACCTGTCTTTCCCAACTTGCAGAGGTGAAGGACAACCTGGCTTTCTTAGTGCATAGCCTGGTTGGTCCCAAACCTGCTGCCAAAACTGCTGCAAAGCCTGCTGGATTTGTTTCTTCAGGCAGACCGGTTGTTGAAGATGCTAGTCCATCTCCTTCAAAGGGGGAGAAGTTGTCTGCCTCGAAGACTAAGTCTAAGAGGGAGAAAACTTCTTCTCCTAAGGAGAAATCAACATCTACTGGTCAAACAGCAGGTGCATCAGTAACATGTACAGGTCCAGCTGAAGGTGTCTCTCATCAACCTGAAGCTGCTCAGCCTACTCAGGCTGGATCTCCGAACCCTGCACAATCAAAGGGTGAGGAATTCATTCCTGAGGACAGGCCAAGCAGCAGAAGGAGGCATCTTATTCTGGAAGAAGAAGAAGAGGAAGACATTCCTGAAGCTGTTACCACTACAACAACTAAAGGAAAAGAAAAAGCAGTTGCTGATCCTGACCGCCAAAAAGCAGCAGAGCTAAAATTTGACAAAGCCAGGGCTAAAGAAATGGGCGTTCCTATTGAAAAATACTATGACCTCAGAGATGAACAACTCAAAGCCCTGGAAATACTGAGAAAAGAAGAAGCCTCTGCCAAAGCTGCTATATCTCTTGCATTCAAAGAGGCAAGCAAAACCAAAATGCCTTCTTTGGTTGTGCAGAGAAAACTGCTTAAAGCTGCTAGAGAATCAGCTGGTGGAAAGGAAGGTGAACAGGAAAAGGGTGCTCTGGTCTCTGTGACCAAACCCAAGCAAGCATCCTCTGCAAGGGCCCTGTTCCACTTTGACAACTTGGCAAAGAAAAAGTTCCATGATGTTGCTGACAGAAGACTTGCCAAGGAATCTATTGTCAAAGTTGTCCCTATCTCAAGAAAAGGCAAGCAGTGGAAGCTGCAAATAACCAGAATGGGTGCTACAGGCCCTGAACTGGAATCTTATGACTACACTGATGTTGCTCAAATGGGGTACAGGGAATGGGATGAGCTAGCAGTTGCCCTGAGCCAGTCTAAGTCTGAAATGGCTAAGACTATCAGGGCATATGTTAAGAAGCTGATGGAGAGAGTGAAAGACCTTGGCCTGATCCCAAAAGAAGTAAGTGAGGGTGTCTCAGTGACTTACCCCAAGATAAAGGCCAAGAGGACCAGAATGAATTCTGAGCTGGAGGAACTCCTCATCTTGATTGAACAAGGTGATTATGCTATTGAAATCAAAGGAGTTGACTACAGCCTACCCAGAGGAGTAGAGTTTGAAGAAGGCAAAGTAATTGAAGAACCTGAGTTGGGGGCATTTTTTGTCGATCCCCTTACACAGAAGATGTGCTTTCAGAGAGCTTCAGATCTATACAAAGTGGATCTGAAACAGCTTGCAGCCTTCAGACTTGCAAACTCCTTCAGGCAGTCCAGCAAGTGGAGAGCAGCCATCTGGGACCAGCTCAGAGGCTTTGATGAGAGAGGTGAACTTCAAGATCCCAAATTTATTTTTCTCAGAGTTGAAGTTCAAGATCTGGAGGAAACAAGGGATGAACTTGAAAAATTGTTTGAAGAAGGATTGCCACCACCACTGCAGTGAAGTCTACCTACTATCCGAGTAGGTGAAGAATGGAAGCTGTTCCATCTGTTGGATAGGCTTGCCATTATCTGCTCCCAACATCAACAGTCTAAATTGTTATACTCTTTTGTACATTAGTTGTACTTTGTTACATTTGTTGTAACTTTTCTTATTTACTTTAGTTGTAATATACATTAGTACATTAGTTGTACTTCTGTAAAAACATGTGTTGTTTATGTAATCAAAATCAGTATATATAAACTGATCTTTTACTTTACTTAAGTGTTGTAATTTCATTTCAGCAAAATGTATTGTAAAATGTATAGTGATTATTGATTAAATCAGCTCAGACTTATTATTGCAAATAGGGGGAGATTGTTAGGCACAAAAAGGCCTCAGTAAAACCTGCTCTACATCTGAGGGGGTGATTTTTAATCAAACCAGTTGATGCACTTGAAGGTATAATTTAAGGCCTGTTTATGCCTTATTGAAACCTGAAGAGTGATTTGCAATATCAGCCCAAAGCTGTTTACCATGTTGCATTCGTTGCAACAAAGGCAGTTTGTCCAAGCTGTTCTGTCTGCTAAACAGGCTGGACATATACTGTCTACGCTGCTCTACTCTGATGAGCAGCTTGGACAGTTTACAAGTGTTCTATTCTTTGTGAACAGAACCTGTTCTTTGTGAACAGGATAAACTCTTTATGGAATATGCTTCCAAGTCCTCATTTAATGTTTTTGGCTACAAGATCAGTTTACAAGTCGAAGACAAAGTGGAAAACAGAACTGCATAGCCTGCCTACGCTGTTCTGTTACATGAAGATACACGGATATCTGAAAAGGGTGACAGACCTTTTCTTATATCAAAATGGCCTTAGCAAAAGAAGAAATATGCAAAGTTGACATTCCTCTTTTGGTTAAAGCCTTATGCAACAGTGACAAAAAGGAAAAGACAAAGATTCTGCCATATGAAGACAAATCTGCTTTATCAGAACGTGCAGAAAGGTGTCTTGTCTTTTCGGAAAGACTTTCCACTATCTCATCAAGAGTGTGAAATCAGAACGTGCATTGAAGTGAGTTATTCCATGCATGCATATCTGCTTAAATAAAATAGTAGAGTGTGTATAAGCTGTCTTTGTTTAAGCTGTCCATCTAAGTCTTGTAAAAATAGTGAATGCATCTAAGTGAGTGTAGTCATTGTATCTAATCTGAGTGTGTCTTAGATTAGTTGAACAACTGTTGTATCTGTCATTTCAGCATGAACCTTTCCGCATTCAAGGTTGTTTGTAATTAACACTTGTTAATAATATACACAAACATTGAGAAAAAGATTGTTAAATTTTTAAATAACTGTATTCACCCCCCCTCTACAGCTTAGAAATATACACTTGGGAAACCTTTTGGGACCTACACATATCCATCGTAGTCGATTCATTCTTGTTGATTCTACCCATTCGTAACCAGGTGTGCTTTATTACATAGAACAGCTCCACTTTCATCTTTCTTGTTCTTGAAAACTCATTTTGTTACAATGATGGACTTGTTTTTATATCTGGGTCTTTTTACAAGTCGCCAAACCTTTAATCTCTCAAATTGATTAAGTTTTTCTTGCATTGCGACTATCCAGGTTGAATTAGTGAGTGTCTCTGTCACCGTTTTAGGTTCCATTTTGCTCAGAATTGATGAATATTGGCATTCATCAGTAGTTGCACTCCTTCTTCTCACTGGTGCAAACGGATCACCAATGATTTGATGAACTAGATAAGCTTTAGCCCATTTATTTCCTTAAACCAATTGTTGATATTCATCCTGAGTAGGATTACCATCAATATAGGCATTAGGGTCAGATGAAGAGTTGGATTCATAACATGAGTTGTAGAAATTGTGTCTGAAGGATTTTCAACAAAAGTTGGAGAAACTGCTTCTACGGGAGTATCAATTGGAGTTGGGGGAAGTTGAGTTGAAACATTAGTTACAGGAGATTTAGAATTTTCTTCAAGTAAAGTTGGAATTTGTAGATTAGGACTTGTACAATCCAATTCTGGAGAGGTAGAAACTGTTGCTGATTCTTCAGAAATGATCGGAGTAGGATCAATCATAATATCAATAGATTCAACAACAAAAGGCCTATCAGGAACAGAAATATTATCAGTGAGTTTTGTGTTTCAAAAAAAATTTTAAAAAAATTTTCAAACAATAAATTTAAATAAGAATTAAATTAAAGATGTAGTAACAACTGGTTTTGGACCAGGTTGTTCTACCACATTTGATCTTTGAAATTCGGGTCCTGAACTATAGTGTTCAGAAACCACATCAATAAATTCGTCAAACAGTACGTTTACACTTTCGACAACTACCCATGTGGGTTTATTGAAGACACAAAAATTCTTTGAGTCATTGCCATTGCCCAGAAATATTCCCTAATCTTCTTTGGCATCAAACTTACGAAGAGTCTACTTATCATTCATAACAAAACATCTGCAACCAAAATAATGGAAATGATTAATATTTGTTTTACGATTATTGAGAAGCTCGTAAGGTGTTTTATTACATTGCTTGTGACATTTGATCGTTTTTGTGTGTAGCACGCTGTTGCAATTGCTTCTAACCATAAATTTAGTAGAAGATTAGATCGAGGTAGCAGAGTACGTGTTGCTTCCACCAGAGTCAGATTTCTTCGTTCAACAACCCTATTTTGTTGAGGTGTTCTCACAACATAAAAAGAATGTCGGATTCCTACAAAAATGAGGATAGAATCTAGAACATGATTCTTAAATTTAGTCCCATTATCTAACTAGATGGTCTGTACAAATAGTTGCAAATTCAACGGAACTTGTTTAATGAAGGAGATGATCATTCATGGAGCTTCATCTTGTGATCTTAGAAAATATACCCAAGTATAGCAAGAATAATCATCAACTATAACAAACACATATTTCTTATAACCTAAGCTTTGTACTTGCATAGGACAACAAAGATCCATATGCAGAAGCCCCAACAGACGTTTTGACCCATGCTCCACTTTCAGTTTGTGTGAAGCCCTCTTCATCTTTGCTTTCGCACATGCACTACACATATTATCTTTATCAAACTTCAAAGATGGAAGTCCTTTGATTAAACCATCCTTTGCCAACTTGTTTATGCTTTTAAAATTCACATGGGAAAGTATCGTATGCCACAACCATGATTGTTGTGCATTAGCTTTTTATAGTAGACAAACTTCATCTGATAGATTCAGATTTGAATTATCAATCGTGTATCGATTTGTGTCTCTTGACCCAGACAAAACCTCATTGTCATCATCAGTTAAAATGCTGCATTTCCTTACACTGAAACGCATTTAAATGCCTTTATCATAGAATTTACATATACTAAAAAGATTGTACTCTAAACAATCAACCTAGTGCACATTGTTAATAATCAGGTTTTCAGATTTAAATCCCCATGAAACATTATTGCAGCAAAGTGATTACTGCCAGAGCGAATGGTCCCAAATTCATCAACGAAGTTAGAGAGAAACTTATTTCTTCCAGTCATGTGTTTTAAGCACTCAGAGTCTAGGTACCACACATGATCATCGTACAAGAAAACAATTTAAACATTTTAGGTACCCATTTAATTTTGGGTCTTTGTTTCTCATATTCTATTCCCTTTGGGAACCCCTTGTGATGCACATTCTAAACAAAAACAAATGATCTAGTAAAATGATTATAAGAATAGGAGGAACTATGTGGAGGATAGGGGTAGCCCGTGCAACGGGTCCCTTCCCCAATAATCTCATTTCGTAGTGTAAATGTTTTCAAAATTTTATATGTGCAACCATCAAAAAATTAATTATGCAACTTACGCTATTAAAAAACTTAAGTGTGCAACTTTATTTAAAAACTTTATTCTTCAAATGAAACAAAAAAGAATTAAAAGTTGAATGTCTAAATAACTAATAAGTAATAAAAATAAAACAAGATTTTTAAACCAAAATTCAATGATATATTTAGTCCAATTTAAAGTCTAACATCTTCAAATTATTGGACCGGTTGTCTTTAGTTGAACAATTGCATTAGTTAATTTTACTCTTTAATTGAAGGTTAATCTTGAAAGTTCATGTCTAATGTCTTTAGTTAATTACTTTACTCTGTAATTAAATTAATGAAATTTAAGACTTGAAAATTTTTAATTAGTTAGTTAGTTTACTCTTTAATTAAATAGATGATTTTTTAAGCAAAATAAGTTGAAAAGGATAACGAACAACACATATCTATTATAAGCAAAAATAAACCCCTAAATCATGTATATATTGAACTAGAATACTCGAAATACATACAAGACAAGATATCGATCACAATGAAGGAATAAAACAAGTAAAAACAAAATATTAAAGAGAATTTGGAGCAAGAACCGTGGGTTTTTTCGCGAGGAACGACAACAGCAGTGAAAATTCTCTCAGATCCGGTCTAAATCAGTTGAAATCCACTCCAGAGGCGCTGATACCAATTGTTGTAGTCGCCCCAAACAAATATTAAGCACTCACAATGATTTGTTAATGATAATACGACTAATCCATGCAAAGGAACAAAGAGAATAAGAAACTCTATCATTGTCAACATACACATGTACAACACCCATAATGCTTTGAATATTATAAAGTGAAAAGGTTACATTACAAAACCCTAGGCACTTTATACTTAGGTCCTATGTTTGAAGGGGTTTACACAAACTACCCCTCAACATTCTATCAACGAATAAAATTGAATAGAAATAAAAGACAATTACATGGAAATGAAAGAATTACAACTTATTGGAATATAAACCCACATGATTGAAATACATAAATCTAATATTTCTCAAATATACAATCATGATAAAAAATCAAAATAATGAACACACCTAGACTCAGATTTTGATTTTAAACACAATCTTAACACTAAACTTATCTAAAAAATCAACAAAAACCATGAAAAAATGAATTTTTCAGTCAAAAACTTTTCAAACTTCGTATTTCAGGATTTGTACAAAAAATCAAGGATTTTAGCTCAATAAACAGAAATTGGAAGTATTTATGAACAAAACTAAACTTATGTGGAAGAGTGAAAGAAGAAAAATTGAAACTTTGTCTACAAAAAATAAACAGCCGAGGATGTTTTTCAGAGAAAAATAGGAACAGTGTTAGGCAGTTGAAAAAGAGTTTCAAATTGGAAATGAAATTGCCTTGTATAGGCAATTTCAATAAAAATATCTAAATCCATTTACAAAATATCTCGGCTTTATTATAAAAATAAAAATCTAAACACCAAAAACCTTTTTAAGCAAACTAACGAAAAAAAAAATTGACATCAACTAAGGAATACACCTAAAAACATACTAAAATCTTTTTAACAACTTTCTGCTCCCCTCTAGAAATATTCAGATATACTCTACCTTTAACGAATATATAATTAGTAATGAACTATATAACCTGAAACAATTGCGAAATAAAACTTCCAATTAAAGAAAAATGCAAAAAATTGAACTATGAAGCTTATTTTGAAATGTACATATATAAAATCAATTTATTAAATTTAACATTCGTAACTTTATTACCAAGAAATTAAACATTGCTTCATCGAATGCCTTGGTAAAAATGTCAGCAATTTTATTTTCTATACGGACAAAATAGAGTTCAACAGTACCATGATTATAAGCATAGGAGGAACTATGTGGAGGATAGGGGTAGCCCGTGCAACGGGTCCCTTCCCCGATAATCTCATTTCGTAGTGTAAATGTTTTCAAAATTTTATATGTGCAACCATAAAAAAATTAATTGTGCAACTTACGTTATTTAAAAACTTTAGTCTGCAAGTTTATTTAAAAACTTTATTCTTCAAATTAAACAAAAAAGAATTAAAAGTTGAATGCCTAAATAACTAATAAGTAAGAAAAATAAAACAAAAAATTTTTAAACCAAAATTCAATGATATATTTAGTCCAAATTAAAGTCTAACATCTTCAAATTATTGGACAGGTTGTCTTTAGTTGAACAATTGCATTAGTTAAGTTTACTCTTTAATTGAAGGTTAATCTTGAAAGTTCATGTCTAATGTCTTTAGTTAATTACTTTACTCTTTAACTAAATTAATGAAATTTAAGACTTGAAAATTTTTATTTAGTTAGTTAGTTTACTCTTTAGTCTTCAATTGTTAATTGTTAATTGTAGGTTTTATAATATTTATTGATGGATAATTTTTTCAAAAGAAAGTTATCGAAAATGGGTAGTCACGAACGCCAATTGGAGATGTAATTTGTTAACTTATACTTCTAAATAAACTGCGTTTTTATTTAATAACTATCAATTTATTTGTTTTTTAAGATTATATATTTAATTTTAAATTAAAAATATCCATTTGTTAGTCTGACCCGATCAAGATAGTCACTTGAATTTTTGAAATGTGAACACAACAAAAATTTATGCAACAGGTCCCTTCGTTGACTAGGTCCATCACTGATTAGAAGTAAATCTATTAGCACAATCACAATCATTCAACACATCAAAAGCATGTTTGAGATTGTGTTTTACAGGCACATATACCTGTTTAGCTATTATATCCTTCTTATAGGCCTTGTCTTTACAAACAAACTTCGAATCAAGCTCTCTTTTGTAACATCCCAGAAATTCATCGAGCAAATATAATGTAATAATTACAACGTATTGGATTATATATGATGATAATAACTATAACTTTTATAATAGGGAAGTATTTATGAAAGATGAGGGGGTTATATGTAAATATAGGATAGACAAAGGGTAAAAACCATAAATTGGCATTTAATGCACATGCATTTCTTCTTTCAATTTGAATGACGGTGAGACAAGGTGTGTCGGTTAAAACGTCTATATGTGTGTGAATTTCGTTAACTGTTGAATTTTTTGAGTCTATAAATAGACGCACCTCAAACGAATAAAAATCGCATCAATACTCATAAATATCAATATTAAACAAAGAGTTATATTTTTAGTAAATTTCTACTTCTTAGAATTTCTTATCACCGTTCCTTAAATATTGTAAGTTTCTAATCACTTCCACTTTGAGCCCATTATTCTATTCATTATACTTGATCATTTTATTTGACTCTATGATAATTATAGGATAACTGTTATGATTCAAAAAATTTATGATACTCGAAATAGGATATTCTTTTTAAATAATTTAATGTTACATTATTAGAATATATATATAATAGTTGTTGGTATGACTTTGTGAATATCAACGTAACGATACTGGTAATATTACTAAAATGATATAGCCTTTTGAGAGAACAACAAAATGATGCCAAAGTGGCGAAGTGACAGTATCAAAATCTAACAGAAATCAAGATGAACACAATAAGAACAAATTTAATAATCACAACCGAATGATTAATATTGAGTAAATATGTTTCAATACAATGCGGCTCAAATATTCTCTCATAAAACCCTCTCTAGAATCTACCTGCACTGTTACGTTCATTTTTCTATTTATACTCTAAACAACTTTAAAAAAATTACAAACAGTCCCCGCCACTTTACATTCATAAACAAAGATAATATTCCCAACACAAAGCCTTTTGAGATGACACGAATGATATTTCCCTGTGATTTATCCGGGTAATCATAACTAGTAAATTTTATGATGAAAAAGATTAAAAACTTTTATGAAAAGAATAGTATTTATTTTCATCCACACACATACTCATTTAATTATGAAATTAAGAAATCAATGTTCATTGTATCATGGTTTCTTAACAACCCTCAGTTGCAAACCGTTTTATTATTTAAATTGTTACGAAAAGAATATTTTTACAAAAGGTTGTTTTTATAAATTTTCTTACACATTTTGATGTATTATAAAACATATTACTCCAACCCAGGTGTTTAGTATTTGTTGGGCGTTGTCGCTCACCCTTATATTTTTACATTCAGGTACTGAGGTAGGAACCTCTAATGGCAAAGGAAAAGAGAAAGTTTATGATTAACTTATCAATGTTATAGTTTCTGTATAAAGTATTATGTATGTCCATTCAATAAGTTGTACTTAAACACTGTTGGAGGATAATAGTTATTATATTCTATTACAACGAGTCGATCCATTCTATGATGTATTTGACTCCGCCCCACATACCATGCTATATGAGTTATTATTATGGTATGGAAATTGAGGGGTGTCACGTGTTTTTACTTTCTTATCCTCAACGTAAATTCTATTATATCTCTTGGCTTTTCTGACATTATCCTTTTTCGCTTTCTTTCCTTCATCAGCTGTCCTGCAACTCAATTTTCCTGCTCCTTCAAATGATTTTTATTATTATTCAAACTATAAGATTTCTCTTTTGAAAAATTCTTATATTTTGGATAAGAATAAGAAGCATCGTTGGAAATAATATTTTATTTTGAAGAAGATAGAACATTAATTTTCTGAGGAGATATTTCCACGACTTTAGCCTTACCTTTTTTTTACCATCATTTTTAACATTGGTTTCTTAGAAATCAGATCAATTACATGAATTCCATCATCAAAAAAATTATTGATATCCATATATGCATCAAAATCATTAGAGTCATAAAAATTATATTTATTAATGTTCGGATCTCTAGGAAAAACTAGTGAAGATTCTATTGTTCAAAAAATATTGGATTTTTCAACAAAAACATTCAAAGAATTACCTTGCACCTTTTATGTTTCACCTAAATCATTAGTCACAGAATGATTTTGTTAGGCATAAAAAGGCCTCAATCAAACCTGCTCTACATCTTAGGGGGAGATTTTTAATCAAACCTATTTGATGCACTTGAAGGTATAATTTAAGGCCTGTTTATGCCTTATTGAAACCTGAAAAGTGATTTGGACTACAAGATCAGTTTACAAGTCGAAGACAAAGTGGAAAACAGAAGAAGCTAAAGCTGCCTACACTGTTCTGTTACATGAAGACAAAGAGGATATTTGAAATGGGTGACAGACCATTTCTTATATCAAAATGGCCTTAACAAAAGAAGAAAGATGCGAAGTTGACATTCCTCTTTTGGTTAAAGGCTTATGCAACAGAGACAAAAAGGAAAAGACAAAGATTCTACCACATGAAGACAAGTCTGCTTTATAAGAATATACAGAAAAGTTATTTTGTCTTTTTGGAAAGACATCCCACTATCTCATCGTCCAATGAAGAAGCTTCACTGAGATTCTCAGTGAGAGTATAAAAGGAAGCTTCTAAGGATTGTGAGATAACTAAGAGTGAGAAATTCAGATCGTGCATTGAAGTGTGTTATTCCATGCATGCAAGTCTGCTTGAATAAAACAGTAACGTGTGTCCAAGCAGTTCTTATTCAAGCTGTCCATCTGTGTCTTATAAAATCAGTGAGTTCATCTAATTGAGTGTATTCATTGTATCTAGTCTGAGTGTGTCTTAGATAGTTGAACATCTGTTGTATCTGCCAACTTAGCTTGAACCTTTCCGCAGTCAAGCTTGTTTGTAATTAACACTTGTTAATAGTATACACAAACATTGAGAAAAGAGTGTTGAGTTTTAAATTGTTGTATTCACCCCCCTCTACAGCTTAGAACAATTCACTAGGGAAACCTTTTGGGACCTACAACTGGTATCAGAGCAGATAGAGTGTGTGTGAACTCTAGATCTCTCATTCTCCCTACTTTCCCATGGACAACATTGCGGCCAGTTCCTCCTCTTACTATGACAATGGTTCTATGACCAAACCCCTCAAGTTCAATCATCAAGACTTCTCTGGTTGGAAGTGCAGAATGATGATCTACTAAGAGAATCTGGATGTAAAACTGCCAGAGATAGTAATGGAAGGTGCCTATGTGCTAACCTCTGTTACTACTATCACTCCTGCTGTTGAAGCAGCTGCCCCTGAGATCAGAACCTTTGAGAAGGCCAAAGCTCAATGGTCTCATGAAGACAAAAGGCTGGTTGCTCTTGATGCAAAAGCCAGGAATAACCTGGTCATTTCTCTTCCTGATGATGTGTTCAAACAGGTTGAGAAAATGATGACTGCAATGGAAAGATGTGGGATACATTGTGTGCTGTCAATGATGGTCCCACTATAACAGGATTAACAACCTTGTTAGACAGTATTAACTTTACTTTGCAAAACCAAAGGAGTCTCTCACAGAAACCTATACCAGGTTCACTGCTCTTATCAATGATCTCAAAGCTGTTGGGATCACTAAGGACAGCTTGACTCCGGTGAACAAGTTGTTGGACATCCTGCCTGAAGAATGGAACTATTTTTCTACTATCTTAAGAAATTCACGCACCATAAAAGGTATGGATCTTGTACATCTGTATGGATCCTTACTGAATGATGAGCAGTCAAGGCAATAGAAAAGAAATGCCTTTGAAATGTCTAAGAGAGGTGCTGCCTTAGTGGCCAGCGTGAGACAACATGTTGGTCAGGTATGTGATGTTTTCACACAACCTAATCTACAGGCTGATGATGAAAGGGTAGAAATGTCTGAAGAGGAAGACTGTGAAGATCTTGCTAAACTAGATGATGAGCAAATGATTGCAATGCTTGTCAAGAAGTTCAACAAGAAGAGGTTTGGTGGAAGATTGCTGCAAAAGAAGTCAGGTGCCATAAAAAAGAAGGCATTTGATAAAACTAGGGCTGAGTGCTTTAAATGTCGCAAAACTGGCCATATAGCTGCTGACTGTGTGTCTAAAGCTGTTTGTCAATCATCCAAACCATTCAAGACAAACAGGGACGATGACTACAGTGTTAAGTACCTTATGGCTATGGCTAAGCTGAGGAAGTTGGAAGACTTAGTGGCTTCCAATAAGCAAAAGGGACTCATGGCTGAGACATGTGACTGGGAGAAATCTGACACATCTTTAGATGAATAAGATAACAACTGTCTGATGGCCAACACTGATGTCCCATCAACAAGCAACTTCAAACAAGACCTGGCTGAAGCTGAAGCCTTCAGCAGCTTAGAGAACTGGAATCCAACAATGATGTACAAGGTACAAAACTTTATGGCTTACAGTTCTGATGAAAAAGTCAAAATGTTTGAATATTTGCTTGTTGATTTAAAAGCTGCTATTGAGAATCACAATGTTTTGTTGTCTGAAATCTCAAAGCTAAAAACTGATCTTGAAATAAAAACTAGTAAACTGGACAGTTTCCATAAGTTGGAAACTGAACTTGATGAATTAAAACACATCAATTCCATTTTATTAGAACAAAAGAGAGAAACAGACATAAAACATGCAAAGCTTCAAAAGATTGTTGACTCTTGGTGCCAATCCGCAAAAAAAGTCAGCCACTGTATCAGTCAACAGATCCCTGCTCAAATCCAAGCCTATCTTGGAGGGGATCTTGACAAAGCAGCTTGAATTGTTGAGATAAATAATCTGAAAAATGACTTATCCACTCTTAGTGAGCTTCCAAGCACTTTCATCCAGAAAGTGAATGGTAAGCTAGTCTCAACAAATAGGTTTGTCAGGCCTCAAAATACTGATAGCTTGTGTGAAAAAGCTCCAAAAGCTGATGATGGAATGTGTTCTCCATCAAATCAGTCTGCTAAGTGCTCAGCTGGTTCACACAAGCAAAAGAAAGGAAAACAACCTCAAGCTGCAGCTGTGGACTCTAAACCTGTTTACAAGACACACTGTGGGTCTAAAGCTGATGATAAGAGACCTGTTAATCCTTTTGATGCTGACCATTTTGAGAAAAAGTTTTCAAAAGGTAAGCAACCTGCTTCCAACAGGGGTAAGTCTCATGTTGAAAGTAAATTTGCTGTCATTTCAAATAAGTTTTTAAATCATAGTGGAAAATTCTTTATAAATGACGGTAAGTCTTTCAAGACCAAAAGTAGTGATTATGTTGATAGGCAACACTCATCACATCTCAGTAAGGGCAAAGGCAAAGCCATTGCTCAACCTGAGAAATTTGGGAATAAGTTTCCCAAACCTGTGGAAGGTCAAAGGCAAATCAAACTTTCTGTATTTGATATCTGTCCTCCTAAAAAGATGAAAGAGGATACAGGCAAAGCTGTTGCCATTGTGCCTTCCACCCAAACTGTTGATTTTTCTAAAAACAGTAATAAGTTTGCTAAACCTGCTGACAGGATCAACAAAAATAATTCAGAATATGTTTCTAGAAGTTCTTCTTCCAAAAAGACAAAAAAAGAGAAAATGTTATAAGTGTGGGAAGAAGGCACATATGGCCAAAGACTGTCCTGAAACTGAGGAAATGAGGCCTGTTGACTCTGCTAGTTCCATCATTGCAAAAACAAGCAGTGTTGGAAGTAACATAGTCAATGAGGATAGTATCCAAGCTGATTCAATACAAATAGGGAATATTAGTGTGGATATCACTGGTCCATCAACAAATGTTGATGAAGTAGGAGAACTCGTCCCTATGATGAGTTCCCCTAAAAATAACTAATATTTTCCCATGACACTCTGCAGGACAAACAACCATCCCAGGTTTGGTACTTGGACAGTGGTTGCTCAGGACATGACAGGTTGTAAGGATATGCTGAGTGATCTCAGGCCTGAAAAAGGGCCAAAAGTCACATTTGGTGACAATGTACAGGGATCCACAGAAGGATATGGAACTCTTCAAGCTGATGTTGCTGTATTCAAAAGAGTAGCCTATGTGTCTGGGCTAAAACATAATCTTGTAAACATAGGTCAACTGTGTGATGTTGACTATAAGGTTAAGTGTGATGAGCACCTGGGTTACATATTGGATCCCCAAGGCAAAGTTGTGCTGTGTGCACAAAGGTAGAAAGGTGTATATGTTGTGGACATGAAATCTGCTGATCCCACAACTGAAACCAGTTTTATCTCAAGAAGCAATGCAGACCTGAACTGGTTATGGCAGAAAAGGCTATCACACCTGAACTTCAAGAACATCAACAAACTCTGTAAGAAAGAGTCAGTAACAGGTTTGCCATCTATAACCTTTGTTAAGGATAAACTCTGCACAGCTTGTGAGAAAGGCAAGCAGAGAAAAACATCTTCTAAATCCAAGCATAATTTCTCTATTGATACTCCTCTCTTCTTAATCCACATGGACTTGTTTAGACCAGTCAGTGTCCCAAGTCTAGGAGGTAGAAGAGACACTCTAGTAATGGTTGATGAGTTCTCCAGGTTTACATGGGTGATCTTTCTAAAGAGCAAAGGAGAGGCCGCTAGATAAATCATTGGATTTTTCAAAAAGATGGAGATGTTGAACTCTGCTTAAGTTAAGCAGCTTAGAAGTGACCATGGTACAAAATTCAGAAACAGTACTCTTGAGGACTTCTGTGAAGAAAGAGGGATCTCACAAAACTTTTCAGCAGTAAGAACTCTACAACAAAATGGAGTTGTTGAAAGGAGAAAGAGAACTGTCATTGAAGCTGCTAGAACCATGCTGTATGCATCAAGTTTACCTTCATCATTTTGGGCTGAAGCTGTTAACACTGCATGTTTCACCCAAAACAGATCCTTGGTGGTAAAAAGGTTCAATATGACTCCCTATGAGTTAATCAAAGGGAGAAGGCCAAATATTTGCTATTTCCATGTGTTTGGATATCCCTGCTTCATACTGAACTAGAGAACCAGCTGGCAAAATTTGAACCCAAAGCTGATGAAGGTGTGTTTGTTGGATACTCTGCTATCTCCAAAGCCTACAGGGTATACAACTACAAAAGAAATGTGATAGATCAATCTATCAATGTCACTTTTGAGGAGTCTAGGAGTGCTTCCACCAAAGCTGTTCCTGAATCAGTTTCAGGAGAGTTCAACTTTGATGATCTCATGCATTCCATAAATGAAGAAAATGACTCAAAAGCTTCCACTACACCCAGAGTGGAACCAGTTAACCACAATGGGCATGATGATGGACTATGTTGATACACTCTGTGTGAATAAGTGTACTGACATAATTACAACATCATGTCCTAAACCAATCAATGCTGATTTTCCTAGATCCTCTACTGATGTGTTCAACAATGGAGAGTCATGTTCAACAAGTGAACAGGCCCAAGATAACAGTGTGTCTGAAAATCTTGAAAGCTGCTCAACAGGACCTGTTGAAGATGCAAATAACTCATGATAATCTCATTAAGGCAAAATCCTAAGTGGATCAGGTGTCACCAAATGATCAAATAATTGGTGACATCAACAAAGGGGTGCAAACAAGGTGGGACGGCTTAGGAAACTTTTGTATGTTTTCTAGTTTTGTGTCCCTGATGGAGCCTAAGAAAGTGGATGAAGCACTGAAAGATGCCAATTGGATCACTGCCATGCAAGAAGAGCTCAATCATTTGAAATAAACAAAGTATGGAAGCTAGTCCCTGCTCCTAAAGGAAAAACTATAGTTGGCACCAAATGGGTTTTCAGGAACAAAATGGATGAGCAAGGTCATGTTATTAGAAATAAGGTAAGACTGGTTGCTTAAGGCTATTGACAGGAAGAAGGCATTGACTATGATGAAACATTTGCTCCAGTGGCCAGGTTAGAGGCAATTCGTTTGTTTCTAGCCTATGTTGCCCACAAGAGTATGAAGGTACTTCAAATGGATGTAAAGAGTGCATTTTTCAATGGAAAGCTGCAAGAAAAAGTGTATGTCAAGCAACCTCCAGGTTTTGGAAATGAACATCATCCAGGTTTTGTGTGTAAGTTGGACAAAGCCCTCTATGCTCTAAAACAAGCCCCTAGATCCTGGTATGATACTCTAACTGATTTCCTTATGAGCAGCAGTTATTCCAGAGGTAAACTGGATACCACACTTTTCAAAAAAAGGTGAAGTATGATATTATGCTTGTTTAAATTTATGTGGATGACATAATATTTGGTTCCACTAATAAGCAGTTATGCAAGACTTTTTCACTACTCATGAAATCAAAATATGCAATGAGTATGATGGGAGAACTTACTTTCTTTTTAGGATTGCAGGTTAAACAAACCTCAAATCGAATTTTTATAAATCAAAGAAAGTACACTTTAGATTTTTTTAAAAAGTTTAAATTTGAACAAAGTTCTCCTATCAAAACCCCATTGGCAACCAATGTAAAGTTGGATGCTGATGCCAGTGGCAAAGCTGTTTCAGTAACAGCTTACAGAGGCATGATTGGGAGCTTGCTATATTTAACTACTAGTAGACCAGATATTATGTTTGCTACCTGTTTATGTGCTAGGTTTCAAGCTGATCCTAAAGAATAACATCTAGCTGCTGTAAAAAGAATCTTCAGATACCATAAGGGTACACCAGGTTTGGGTCTTTGGTATCCCAAAGACTCAAGTCTTGAGCTAATAGGATATTCTGATTCTGATTTTGCAGGCTGCAAGCTAGACAGAAAAAGCACAACAGGTGGGTGTCAACTCCTTGGTGGTAAGTTGATAAGTTGGTGTGGCAAGAAGCAAACTCAGTTTCTACTTCTACTACTGAAGCTGAGTATATTGCTGCTGGAAGCTGCTGTGGGCAGATTCTGTGGATGCAGCATCAGCTTGAAGACTATGGACTTGTATATAGGAAAACTCCTGATCTGTGTGATAATACAAGTGCTATAGCCATCTCCAACAATCCAGTATTTCATTCCTAGAACACAGCATATAGAAGTCAGACATCACTTCATCAGGGATCACATCCAGAAAGGTAATGTGGAGGTAAGTTTTATTTTCACAGATGAACAGCTTGCAGACAGTTTCACCAAGCCTCTTGATGAAAACAGGTTTAATTATGTTGTACGCAAGCTGGGCATGTTAAATAAAAGTGACTAAGTGTCCTTAATTCCCTAAGGCATTATATGTCTCACACTGCTCTAGTTTCTCAGAACAGCTTACACAGAACAGGCTATGCATGTTCTGCGCTTTGCTAATTTCTAAAAACTTGAACAGCTTGAGCGTATAACAGGTTTGAAACCATCAGTTTTCACTTCAAACCTGATCTGTTGATTAAACCACCAACCTGCTCACTCTCTTAATCTGTCATACAAGACATTGTCTTGTAACCTGATTAGCTATTGAACATAACTTGTTCTTGCATAGCTGCATAGGTTGAATGAACAACTTGAGGAATGACAGTTTGTGATAAACCCTGCTCATCACAGATTTGACCAACAACTTAGAACATCAGTTTTAATTACCTTTCTTCATAATTAAGTTACTTAATTTCTGTATTTATTTAACTTAATTATCTATGGATAATGTGTGTTAACGTGTGTTAGTGAATATAAAGGTTCAAGTGGTCTGACAACCGTTCTGACATGGACAACCGTTCCGTTTTTCCTTAAAGAACATTTCAAATCAACCGCCCAAACCTTTCTCTCTCCTACCCACTCACATACGAATCCTATAAATACCTCCTCTACTGTTTCATCTTCTTCTTCCTCTACTACTTCCATAACTCCCAAAGAACCCTAAAATCGACTAAGTGTCCAGTACTCATATTTCCACTACTCCACAAATGGCTCACCAAAAAAACCCTTTGCTTCCAGTGTTTATTGGTAAGGATGTTGAGAAACATCCATCTGTTATCACGATGCTGACCTTGAAACCCACGAACTACATGGCCAACCTAACCATCCTAAAAAACTATGTGGGGAAAGGTTATGAGAATATGGTGGAGTTTCTAAAGGTTCACCCTCTACACTACGCCATGACTGCATCTCCTGGCGTCCTGTACCAGGAGACGGTGTATGAATTTTGGTACACCTGTGCCTATCACCCAGCAACCAAAATCATAAGGGGAACCATTCTCAATAGGACTCAGACCATTGAGATCATTGCTGGTCTTATCAGGGAAGTTCTTCATCTCCTTGTGGCTGAAACGTATGACCAGCCACAGCCTGAAAATGATCAGATGGGAAACTTGCTACGCTTCTGTGGTGTAGCAGAACCGAAAATTGGAGCCACATTGTTCAGAAAGGATCTTGCACCGACTTACAGCTTATTATTTGCCTCTGTGGTAATGTGCTTCAGCAGCAAAGTTGGTTCCTTTGACCAGCTTAGCCGTGATGAAATCCCAATAGTCCTACAGCTTGTAGATGGGACTACTCTGTACATGGCTCGGTGGATTTTCATGAATTTGAGTAATCTGGTGCAGCAGGAAACACGTCAAGCTGTTGTTCGATACCCAAGGTTTCTGAGCCTCATCTTCAAGCATGTCTGTGGTGAGCATTTATATAACTCTCAGCCTATGTTACGTACTGCTACTTTCTGAGTGATTAGGAATAGAGTTTTCTATACCCCTATACTCCTAAATGAGTCTCCTCTCTCTACACCTATGAGAAGGTTGCTTGGTATGGTGGAAGGACCCTCTACTGTGAGGGTTGATCGAGGGACTACTCCCAAAAGAAAAAATCCAAATCCAGGCCCAAAGTTGTAATAAGGGTCCTGGAATCGACTCAAGCTGAGCCTGTCCGTAAGAAGGCAAAAACAGCTAAGTCAAAGTCTGCCTCCATCAGCCTCTGTGGCTGAGGGGGAGCAGACTTCTCACCCTGGTTCATCTGTTAAACCTGAAGCCTTTGTGGTTGGTGCCTCTGTGGCACCTGAGACCATGGAACAGGTTAACCCCCCTGTTTCTGACCCAGTCTCACCACCAGTACAAACACAATTCCCATCTATTTCTCCTCAATCCCCCACACTGTCTCAATACTCCAGGAGAAAATCCTTAGCTAGGAAGAAACCACCCACCCAATCAAGCCCCTCTGACTCTTCTCAACAAGAGTCAGTTGAAAGAGAAGCAACCCATGTTGTCTCTCCTATTTTGGAAGAAGGACCAGCATAGCATCATTGGAGCAGGCTTTACTCCAACATGAGTCCACCCTGAGTCAGCCTAGGCCCTCTGGTTCCTCCCAACAGGAACCAGTTGTACATATGGAGACTACGACATCAACTATCCCAGCCTCCCAACAGGCTGAGGGTATTGAAAGACAGGGTTTCACTCCAATCCACACTGTGTGAAGACCACCCCTTGCGGGGCGGTTCTCACCAGTCTAGGTCCCACATCATGCAATATGATATCAATCAAACTAAGATAGAGTAATTAAGTGTGGAATTGAAATTACAAGTACAACATATTAGGATTTAAGTTTAATATAGATTACCGATTTTAAATTAAACTTATAAAGGGCACAAGTCTAATCTAATTCATGTCATCATATAATCAAAATAAATCTACCCAGATACCATAATATAATCATCCAATTAGTACCAAAATGAGTTCGCTGAGTAGAGGTCTATGATACTTCTGTCTTGATCGTGTAAGACCTAAGAACTAGGTCCGGCAGGTGACGTGACTTTCCTTTGTCTTTTCCTGTAAAAATGTTAATATAGCAACTGTAAGCAAAGCTTAGTGAGTAAATAGATTTTCAAATTAACATGCATGTCAAGCGGATCATCAATCTAGCGTGATATGTCTTGGCTGCCGCTACAGCCCTCATGATTGAGACATAGAAGTCATAGAGTCGGATGATGCTCAGGCCACGCTCATGCTTAAATCGTGGGGATCAGCCACATACTGGGCTAGCTACCAGTAAATCAACGTGGCGGAACATCGGAGGTCATTACCAAGTTCAATAGAACTGGTGAAAAAGCCAGGTCTAGAACAATAGACCAACAAGGCTAGTCAAGCTGAATCAAATGTCAAAGTATATGCAATGATGAAGCATACGTAGTCAAAGTCGTGATAGCAATAATCTCAAAGCAATGTCAGAAAAGAACCGTGAATGCAATATCTTATGAAGTGATAAGTCAAATAGCTATCATGATCCACTGGGCAACACAGAACCATAGTGTGCACAGGTCACAATCCAGCTGATAATATGAATGTCAATTTAATCTAACATCAACAATATGTCTCAACCGGAAATTCAAGCATGTTAAATCTGAATATCTATAACTCACAGTGTTGGGTCTTTATCAAACAGATGTAAAATCTGCCACCTGAGTAATCTCAGGATTTTATCTCAATCTGTTCTCTGTCAAATCAAATCTTTGACCCACTTTATAAATCTTTAAATCTTTTGTTCAGAATTTCACTGAACCTGTCCAAAATTATTATATCATATCATGTCAATATCATATCATTATCGTCATCTCTTTAGTTGTTAAAATCTTTATTTTATCTGATTCTGATAACTTGTTTATTCATAAATCATTCTTTCAATAATATTCTTTGTTTCATAAATTCTCAAAGGTCTATATATATATATATATATATATATATATATATATATATATATATATATATATATATATATATATATATATATTAACATATATACTCATTTTGCTAACTATCTTGTTATTTTATGTGTTGTCCAAATGTTTTATTCATTATATTCGAATTTAAGGAGTGGGGTTCGAATTTATAAATTAAATTCGAACATATAGACTATTTCAAATACATTAAATATATGCATGCTAAACTCGAATAGTGGAGGATAAATTCAAATATGGTGCCAAATTAAATCCTAGGCTAATATTCAAGTATATTAAAGTCAATTATGGGTATTAAAGTCGAATGAGACTTAATTTTTGAATACTCATTCGAACCTAAGGACAAATTCGAGAGTTTGTGTTTCAAACATAAAGTCAAAAATCGAATATAAATTCAAAGATATAAAATACCAACTAAATTTGTAGGACCTCAAATTCAATTGCATGATTTGACTTTAATGTCAAATTCCAAACCTTCATTCGAATTTATTAGGTTCGAATTATGCTTTTCGAATTTAATGATTACTTTCGAATATATTTCGAATTTAACTCAATTTCGAGTTTGTTCTATGTATTTTCGAGTTTGTTCTTGGCATTCTCGAATTTGTTCATATTTACAGCTCTAAAACATGAATTTCTAAGTTATATATCACGAATTTAATGAGTATTAAGCCTAGGTTCATTTATTTTATACTTAATCTAGTTAAAACTTAGGCTAAATTAACTATAATCATACAAAATAATCAAATTCGAATTTTATTTTTTAAACCGAAACAAAGAAATCAGAATAGCAAAGATTTTTACCTCAAATTCGTAGGAAATCAAATATGTAATAGCAGATTCTTGTAGTATTCTCCGAGATCTTTCCGTTGACGTATAGAACTCGATAATCGGACGGTCGGTTTGGGAGATAATTTAGAGAGAAGGTAGGGAGAGAGTGTAGAGAGACAAAGTAGAGAGAGAGTCAGATTTTTCAAATGAATAAAAATAATCTTAATTACGTTTATATACTTCATCTAGTTATATTTGCTAGTTAACCCACTTTCATTTTTGTATACTATATCTCTTTTACTTAATTATCTTTAATAATTTATTAATTCATAATATAAATATTTATATAATTTAATTAACTATTTCATAACTTAATTAAATTATAATTCAAATAATGTAACATTATTACATTATCGGTTCAAAATACTGAATTTATAACTGGGTCAAAAGTTAGGTTGTTACAGAATGGGCTCCACCACGCACAAACTTCGTCCCCGAAGTTAGCTATGTTCGAACAGACTGGGATATGTTGCTTTCATGACATCTCTGGATTCCCAAGACTGATGCGAACCTTTATGGTGTTTCCACTGGACGAGCACCATCTGTATCTCTTTGTTTCTAAGCTTCTTGGTCTTCGAGTCCAGAATACATTCTGGCTCTTCAACCACTCGAAGCTTCTCATCAATCTGCAAGTTAACGTGTGGTATTTGAACTTCTCTTTCGTCAGCTAGAGTTTTTCTCAGATGACTGACATGGAATACAGGATGTATTCCAGATAAATCCGCTGGCAGTTCAAGACGATAAGATTGATTTCCTATCTTTTCCACAATCTTGAACGGACCGATGAATCTCGGAGCTAGCTTGTTTCACTTTATAAATCTAACCACATTCTTCATTGGAGATACTTTCAGCATCACCCAATCGTTAACTGCAAAACTAATCGATCGATGTCGATTGTCATAGTATGACTTCTGCCTGCTTTGAGCTTCAAGTATGTTTCTTCTAACCAGCTGAATCTTTTCATGAGTCAACTGTACAAGGGCAGGACCCGCTGTTGGTGATTCACCTGTTTCACGCCAACAGGTAGGAGTTCTGCACTTTCTTCCGTACAAAGCTTCAAATGGAGCCATCTTTATCGTTGAATGATAACTGTTATTGTATGAGAATTCGACCAGAGGCAAATGGTCATCCCAGTTACCACCCAGATCAAGAATGCAGGCACGAAGCATATCTTCAAGAGTAAGGATAGTACGCTCACTCTGGCCATCTGCATTAGGATGATAAGCAGTACTCATAGAGATCCAAGTACCCATCCCGTCTTGTAGAGCTTGCCAGAATCTAGATGAGAAACGACTATCACGATCAGATACGATAGATTTCGGCACACCATGTCGAGAAATTACTTCGGTGATGTATATTTGTGCCAATCTATCAAGAGAGTACGTCTCTTTCATCGGTATGAAATGAGCTGACTTCGTTAATCTGTCAACGACTACCCAGATAGAGTCGTGCTGTCTCTTGGTTTTCGGCAGCTTCGTGATGAAATCCATAGTTATATGCTCCCACTTCCACTCAGGAACTGACAGTGGTTGCATATCCCCGAAGGGTTTCTGATGTTCTGCCTTTACCATCTGACAGACTCTGCAGCTTTCAACACATTTACCGATGTCTTTCTTCATTCCTGGCCACCAGTAATCAGCTTTCAGATCAAAATACATATTTGAGCTGCCAGGATGAACAGATAATTTGGACTTGTGAGCTTCAGATAGAAGAGTGCTACGGATTGAACCATACTTAGGGATCCAGATTCGGTTTCCCTTGAGACAATGAAGTCCCAAATGATTCAGAGTTAGAAATTGTAGCTGCCCTTTAAGATTTTCAGAACAGAGATTCTCTTCTTTCAGTGCTTCAGCTTGAGCAACTCGGATGTCTTCAATAAGATCAGAAGAGAATATAACCGGAGTTAGGGCATAGCAGCACTTTTCTGGATAAACTTTTCTACTCAAAGCATCCGCGACAGCATTAGCTTTGCCGGGATGATATAGGATCTCACAATCATAGTCCTTGATAAGCTCCAAGGACCGACGCTGTTTCATATTCAGATCCTTCTGAGTAAAAAGATGTTTGAGACTTTTATGATCGGTGTAAAGCAGACATCGAGTCCCATAGAGATAGTGACGCCAGGTCTTCAGTGCAAAGGTAACGGCAGCCAACTCAAGATCATGAGTTGGTGCACTTTTCTCGTAATCTTTCAATTGCCTTGAAGCATAGGCAATGACTTTTCCCCTTTGCATTATAACACATCCTAAGCCAGTACCAGATGCGTCGCTGTAAACGAAAAAATCATCATTGCCTTCTGGTAAGGCTAGGATCGGCGCTTGAATAAGCTTTTGCTTCAGAGTTTCAAATGCCTCTTGCTGTTTATCCGCCCATACGAAAGGTGTATTCTTTCGTGTTAACATTGTAAGTGGCACAGCAATCTTTGAGAAGTCCTTTATGAATCGCCGATAGTAACCGGCCAATCCAAGGAAACTTCTTATTTCAGAGGCATTCTGAGGCGTTTGCCATTTTTGAACGGCCTCGACTTTAGAAGGATCGACGGAAATCCCTTCGCCAGAAACAACATGGCCAAGGAATTGAATCTATAAAAGCAACAAAGTAGAGTTTCAAGTTTTGTTCTATCAAAGAACGCTTAAAGAATAGCTCAAGACAATGTAAAGTTATACCTGTCTGAGCCAAAATTCGCATTTAGAAAATTTTGCATAGAGTCTTTCTTTTCTCAGTAACTCTAGCAATTGCTGCAAATGAATAGCATGATCAGCCTCCGTTTTGGAGTAAATAAGAATATCATCTATGAATACGATAACTGACTTATCCAGCATCGGTCTGCACACGCGATTCATGAGGTCCATGAACGCCGCTGGTGCATTTGTTAAGCCGAACGGCATCACGAGAAATTCGTAATGACCGTATCTTGTTCGGAAGGCTGTTTTCGGAACATCCTCATTTCTTACTTTCAATTGATGATACCCAGAACGAAGATCAATTTTGGACAAGTAGCTGGCTCCTTGTAGTTGATCAAACAGATCATCAATTCTGGGCAGAGGATATTTATTCTTTATGGTGACTTTGTTCAACTCGCGGTAATCAATGCACATTCGCAGAGTTCCGTCTTTCTTCTTAACGAATAAGACAGGTGCACCCCACGGAGATGAACTCGGTCGTATAAATCCCTTTTCTAACAGCTCTTGCAACTGCTTTGACATTTCCTGCATTTCTGCAGGTGCAAGTCTGTAGGGAGCTTTAGCGATAGGAGCCGCACCAGGAACCAAGTCAATACCGAACTCGACTTGACGTTCCGGTGGCACTCCGGAAATATCATCAGGAAACACGTCTGGGAACTCACAGACGATAGGGATATCAAATAAGGATTTCTTTTGGGCTTCAGAGATAGATTCAGACGAAACATAGCATATGCAAGACTCATGACCCTTAGAAAGATACTTGTGAGCTTTTTCAACAGTTATAAAGCCGTGAGCACCTTTTCGCTTCTCGCCTTTGATTTCCAATACTCGGCTGTCTGAGGACTTGATTCTGATGATCCGACGGTTGCATACGATCGTTGCTTCGTTGTTCGTCAGCCAGTCCATGCCGATGATGACATCAAATTCTTTCAAAGGAATCGGGATAAGGTCGAGGTTGAATACGATGTTATTGACGAGTAAAGTGCAGTTTCGGTATACAGAATCAGCCATAACGTAGTTGTTACTGGCTGTCTCAATATCCAGTATCACGGGTAGCTTCGAGGGAGATTTATATAATCTTTGAGCGAAAGTAGTTGATATGAAGGAACGACTAGCACCGGAATCAAATAATACTCGAGCGGGAATGGAGTTAAGTAAAAACATACCCGTAACTACATCAGGGGTTTCCTTTGCTTCTTCGGCCGTTATCTGAAAAGCTCGAGTCTTTGCGATCGGAGTAGCAGCTGAACTCTTCATCATAGATCCTCCCGTTGACGACTGTGACTGTCCTCGTTGCCCGCTGCGACACTGATACATGAAGTGTCCTCTTTTCCCGCATTTCGCACATCCGCGTCCTTGCTGTGGGCACTCTTCACTACTATGACCGATTCTGTTGCAAGCAAAGCATGTGACGTCATCTGGAATACATAGTCCCATGTGTGACTTTCTGCATCTCTTGTAGAATCGCGGCTTGTTCGTTAGTAAATACGCTTGGGCTTTCGGCTGTGAACTATACTGCTGAGATTGCTGGGACTGAGACTTATTTGGCTTAAAGAATCTGCCAAATCTCTGCTTCTTCGGAGGAGAAGGACATGTTGGGTTCGCTGATGGAGCGTAGAGCTGATCACCATACTCCAGATATCCTCTCTCTATTTGTCTAGCTGCTTCAACCATTTCTAAATAACTCTTGTATTTTATCGCACTCATCGGGTGCCGGTATCTTGGGTTGAGTCCTCCGCGGAATCTATTCATTTTTCTTTCTTCGGTAGCTACTTGATATGATGAGTACCCGCATAGTCGCGAGAATTCATGCTCATATTCGTCAACAGTCTTGGTTCCCTGGGTCAGCTGCATTTGTTGAACCTCCATCTTATCTTGTTGATCAATAGGACAATATTTTGCATTGAACATATCAAGAAACTGGTTCCACTCTAGAGTCTGAATAATTTCTTCGCCATAGATACTTCTCTGGGTCTTCCACCATGCACGAGCAGCACCGACGAACAAAGCAGATGCATAGCTTACTTTCTTGGAGTCTAAGCAATCAGAAATCCTGAAGATTTCTTCAGTGTGGCTAATCCAATCCATCGCCTGAATTGGATTAACTGTTCCTTCAAAATTCAAAGCACCGCTAGCTTTGAAATCTTTAAACTTGCAGCCTTTTGGCTGAGCAATTTGGGTTTCAGGATTTGTGTTATCAGAATCAGATTCGTCATTCTGGACTTGTTTATCTTTTCTCTTATTTTTATTATCTTCACGTCTTTTAGCTTCGGCCTCATCTCTGGCCTGAAACTGTTCTTGCATTATTTTGTTTTGTTGCTCAGAGTGTTGGGCTAACAATTGTTGCATCATTTCGAACATTTGTTGTGGGGTCATGTTTGGTATGCCACCTGATCCTGGTCCTGACATCTTAGCTGAAAATTAAAATCAATTAACTATCAGTTTATGCACTTAGATCTATGTACCCTTTTTCCCATCCTAACAGTCTGTACATCCTATCTCAGTTCAAACCACCTAAATGATTGATACATATGTATTGCTTCAGTTTGAGACCAAGTATACTCACGTAATACTTGATTCACTCAAACTATGGGCTCTGATACCATCCTGTGAAGACCACCCCTTGCGGGGCGGTTCTCACCAGTCTAGGTCCCACATCATGCAATACGATATCAATCAAACTAAGATAGAGTAATTAAGTGCGGAATTGAAATTACAAGTACAACATATTAGGATTTAAGTTTAATACAGATTACCGATTTTAAATTAAACTTATAAAGCGCACAAGTCTAATCTAATTCATGTCATCATATAATCAAAATAAATCTACCCAGATCACCATAATATCATCATCCAATTAGTACCAAAATGAGTTCGCTGAGTAGAGGTCTATGATACTTCTGTCTTGATCGTGTAAGACCTAAGAACTAGGTCCGGCAGGTGACTTTCCTTTGTCTTTTCCTGTAAAAATGTTAATATAGCAACTGTAAGCAAAGCTTAGTGAGTAAATAGATTTTCAAATTAACATGCATGTCAAGCGGATCATCAATCTAGCGTGATATGTATTGGCTGCCGCTACAACCCTCATGATTGAGACATAGAACTCATAGAGTCGGATGATGCTCAGGCCACGCTCACGCTTAAATCATGGGGATCAGCCACATACTGGGCTAGCTACCAGTAAATCAACGTGGCGGAACATCGGAGGTCATTACCAAGTTCAATAGAACTGGTGAAAAAGCCAGGTCTAGAACAATAGACCAACAAGGCTAGTCAAGCTGAATCAAATGTCAAAGTATATGCAATTATGAAGCATACGTAGTCAAAGTCATGATACCAATAATCTCAAAGCAATGTCAGAAATGAACTGTGAATGCAATATCTTATGAAGTGATAAGTCAAATAGCTATCATGATCTACTGGGCAACATCGAACCATAGTGTGCACAGGTCACAATCCAGCTGATAATATGAATGTCAATTTAATCTAACATCAACAATATGTCTCAACCGGAAATTCAAGCATGTTAAATCTGAATATCTATAACTCACAGTGTTGGGTCTTTATCAAATAGATGTAAAATCTGCCACCTGAGTTATCTCAGGATTTTATCTTAATCTGTTCTCTGTCAAATCAAATCTTTGACCCACTTTATAAATATTTAAATCTTTTGTTCAGAATTTCACTGAACCTGTCCAAAATTATTATATCATATCATGTCAATATCATATCATTATCGTCATCTCTTTAGTCGTTAAAATCTTTATTTTATCTGATTCTGATAACTTGTTTATTCATAAATCATTCTTTCAATAATATTCTTTGTTTCATAAATTCTCAAAGGTCTATATATATATATATATATATATATATATATATATATATATATATATATATATATATATATATATATATATATATATATATATACTCATTTTGCTAACTATCTTGTTATTTTATGTGTTGTCCAAATGTTTTATTCATTATATTCGAATTTAAGGAGTGGGGTTTGAATTCATAAATTAAATTCGAACATATAGACTATTTCAAATACATTAAATATATGCATGCTAAACTCGAATAGTGGAGGATAAATTCAAATATGGTGCCAAATTAAATCCTAAGCTAATATTCAAGTATATTAAAGTCAATTATGGGTATTAAAGTCGAATGAGACTTAATTTTTGAATACTCATTCGAACCTAAGGACAAATTCGAGAGTTTGTGTTTCAAACATAAAGTCAAAAATCGAATCTAAATTCAAAGATATAAAATTGAATACCAACTAAATTTGTATGACCTCAAATTCAGTTGCATGATTTGACTTTAATGTCAAATTCCAAACCTTCATTCGAATTTATTAGATTCGAATTATGCTTTTCGAATTTAATGATTACTTTCGAATATATTTCGAATTTAACTCAATTTCGACTTTGTTCTATGTATTTTCGAGTTTGTTCTTGGCATTTTCGAATTTGTTCATATTTACAGCTCTAAAACATGAATTTCTAAGTTATAAATCACGAATTTAATGAGTATTAAGCCTAGGTTCGTTTATTTTATACTTAATCTAGTTAAAACTTAGGCTAAATTAACTTTAATCATACTAAATAATCAAATTCGAATTTTATTTTTTAAACCGAAACAAAGAAATCAGAATAGAAAAGATTTTTACCTCAAATTCGTACGAAATCGAATATGAAATAGCAGATTCTTGTAGTATTCTCCGAGATCTTTTCGTTGACGTATAGAACTCGATAATCGGATGGTCGGTTTGGGAGATAATTTAGAGAGAAGGTAGAGAGAGAGTCTAGAGAGGGAAAGTAGAGAGAGTCAGATTTTTGAAGTAAATAAAAATAATCTTAATTACGTTTATATACTTCATCTAGTTATATTTGCTAGTTAACCCACTTTCATTTTTGTATACTATATCTCTTTTATTTAATTATCTTTAATAATTTATTAATTCATAATATAAATATTTATATAATTTAATTAAATATTTCATAACTTAATTAAATTATAATTCAAATAATGTAACATTATTACATTATCGGTTGAAAATACTGAATTTATAACTGGGTCAAAAGTTAGGTTGTTACACATTGAGTCCACACAGTCTCCACTCCATACTTCTCTTACACAACCTGAGTCTGCACGAGGTGCCAAACCCGCTGAACTAGACCATCCAGTAGATCAGCCTCAAACTTCTGCTCCTAGTGATACAGCTGTTGTACACCCAACAGCTGCTGAAGTACCAACATCCCAAGCTGATGACCCACAGGGAACAGACCATCCCTCTGGTGAGGCTGCACCTCAAATGCAAATTCCATCAGCAGGTTTCACCACTGCTGATGTTAAAATGCACATCCCATCTCCCCATGATGAAGCACCTATAAACCAAGGTGCTGCAGAGGAACCTCCCCAGGCTTTGATGAAGGTGCTGCAACACAAGCTGCATCTGAAAGGCCACCATCTCCTACCCCTTCTCCAGATGAAACAGCTACCGACACTTCTGAAGGATCCATTGACCCTTCCAAGCTGGGCTATCTTACTTATGCCCAGGCTATGGAGCTTCTTTCAAAAGTAACCCTAACTTCTCCCTCACATCCTCAAACACCTGCCTCATCCTCATCTCATTCTCATTCCTCGCCATCTACTTAATCCAAACAGTCCACCCATACTCCTCCATCCCCCAAAGATCTTCCTTTAAAGGATCAGTTCTCTTTGCTGACCAACAAAGTTGGTTCTTTGGAAAATTCCATGACCTCACTACTATCAATAATTCAGACTCTGTGTCTGCACAGCTCAAAGGATTCTTTAATTTGTTCAAGAATTCCTTTCCAAACCCTCCTCAAGCTGATCAGTCCTCGCAGCTGCTTGCACTCACTGCACAGCTGCAACATATCTCCACTACTCTCTCCTCTATGCTTTCCACTCAACAGAACTCTGTGTCCTCCATGACAGCTATCTCCCAACAGCTGTCCACTCTCCTCACCACTTGCCCTACTACCCTTCCCTCTACATTGGCCAACTTGAACACTCTCGTTGTCTCTCTGTCCAATTCTGTGTCATCAAACCTTGATGATGTGCAAGACTCTCTCGAACTACATCTTGCACAGCTTCAAAGTTTATTGTTCACAGCTTCTGACAGAGAAAACCTATCAAAGTTGTCCTCCAATTCTGATTCTCAATATACCTCTCTTCAGACCTGCCTTATCCAGCTTGCAGCGGTTAAGGACAATCTGGCATTCTTAGTGCATAGCCTGGTTCGCCCCAAGCCTACTGCCAAAACTGCTGCTAAGCCTCCTGAATTTGTTTCTCCATGCAGACCACATGTTGAAGGCTATGTGCCATCTCCTTCAGATGGGGAGAAGTTATCTACCTCAAAGACTAAGTCTAAGGGGGAGAAATCTTCTTCTCCTTCTAAGGAGAAATCAACATCTATTGGTCAAGCAGCAGGAGTATCAAAAACAGGTCCCACTGAGGATGTCTCCCATCACACTGAAGCTGCTCAGCCTACTCAGACTGGATCTCTAAACCCTGCACAAACTAAGGGGGAGGAATCCATTCTTGGGGACAGGCCAAGCAGAAGGAGGCATCTGATTCTGCAAGAAGAAGAAGAAGAGGAAGAAGTTCCTGAAGCTGTTCCAACTACAACAGCTAAAGGAAAGAAGAAAGCATCTGTAGACCCTGACCATGTGAGAGATGCACAGCTAAAGTTTGACAAGGAAAGAGCTAAAGAAATGAGTGTTTCCATGGAGAAATACTATGAATACAGAGATGAACAACTCCAAGCCCTTGAAAGACTAAAGAAGGAAGAAGCCTCTGCCAAAACTGCTAGATCCTTTGCATTCAAAGAGGCAAGTAAAATTAAAATGCCTTCTTTGGATGTGCAAAGAAAATTGCTAGAGGATACTAAGGAGTCAGTGGTAGAAAAGGAAGGTGAAAAGGAACAGGGTGCTCAGGTCTCAGTGACCAAGTCCAAGGAAGCATCCTCCTCTGCAAGATCCTAGATTCACTTTGACAACCTGGTAAGGAAAAAGTTCCGTGATGTTGCTGACAGAAGACTTGCCAGGGAACCAATTATCAAAGTTGTTCCCATCTCAAGAAAAGGCAAACAGTGGAAGATACAGATAACCAGAATGGGTGCTACAGGCCCAGAACTGGAAGCATATGAATAGACTGACATTGCACAATGGGATAAAGAGAATTAGTGGAGTTGGCAGTTGCCCTGAGCCATTCTAAGTCTGAAACAGCTAAGTCTATTAGGGCATGCGTCAAAAAGTTGATGGAGAGAGTGAAGGATCTTGGCCTGATGTCAGAAGAACAAATCAAGGGTATCTCAGTGGCTACACCCAAGATAAAGGCCAAGAGAAAGAGAAAGGATACAGATCTGGAGGAACTCCTGATAATGATTAAACAAGGTGATGTAGCCGTGGAAATCAAAGGAGTAGACTACAACCTGCCTAAAGGAGTGGAACATGAGGAAGACAAGCTGATTGAAGAACCTGAGCTGGGGGTATTTTTTTTAGATCCCCTTACAAAGAAGAAGTGCTTCCAAAGAGCATCGGTCTTGCACAAGGTTGCTCTCAAACAGCTTATTGCATTCAGACTTGCTAACTCCTTTAGGCAATCCATAAAGTGGAGAGCAGCCATCTGGGATCAGCTCAGAGGCTTTTATGAAAGAGGGGAGCTTCAACATCCCAGTTTCATGTTCCTATGAGTTGAAATGGAAGAAATGGATGAAACTAGGGAACAGATTGAAGATATGTTTGAAGAAGGAATGCCACCACTAACTTGAAGTTCATCTACTATCTGGTTAGATGAATAATGGAAGCTGTCCATCAGTTGGACAGGCTTGCCATTAATTGCTCCCATCATCAACAGTCCAATATGTTGAGATTTCTATGTACATTAGTTGTACTTTGTTACATTAGTTGTAATCTACATTAGTACATCAGTTGTACTCTTGTAAAAATATGAGTTGTTTATGTAATCAAAATCAGTATATATAAACTGATCTTTTACTTTACCTTGATGTTGTAATTTCATTTCAGCAAAATGTATTGTAAAAATGTAAAGTGATTATTGATAAAATTAGCTTAGACTGATTATTGCAAATAGAGGGAGAATGTTAGGCACAAAAAGGCCTCAGTCAAACCTACTCTACATCTTAGGGGGAGATTTTTAATCAAACCTGTTTGATGCACTTGAAGATATAATTTAAGGCCTGTTTATGCCTTATTGAAACCTGAAAAGTGATTTGCAATATAAGTCAAAGTTGTTTACCCTGTTGCATTCGTTGCAACAAAGGCAGATTGTCCAAGCCATTCTGTCTGCTGAACAGGCTGGACATAAATTGTCTACGCTGCTCTATCCTGTTGAGCAGCTTGGACAGATACTAAGTGTTCTGTTCTTTGTGAACATAACTTGTTCTTTGTGAACAGACTAAACACTTTATGGAATATGTTTCCAAATCCTCATGTATTATTTTGGACTACAAGATCAGTTTACAAGTTGAAGACAAAGTGGAAAACATAAGATGTTAAAGCTGCCAACGCTATTCTGTTACATGAAGACAAATAGGAAATTTGAAATGGTTGACATACCATTTCTTATATCAAAATGGCCTTAACCAAAGAAGAAAGATGCAAAGTTGACATTCCTCTTTTGGTTAAAGCCTTATGCATTAGAGACAAAAAGGAAAAGACAAAGATTCTGCCACATGAAGACAAGTCTGCTTTATCAGAATGTGCAGAAAAGTTGTTTTGTCTTTTTGGAAAGACATCCCACTATCTTATCATCCAATGAAGAAGCTTCACTGAGATTCTCAGTGAGAGTATAAAAGGAAGCTTCTAAGGATTGTGAGATAACTAAGAGTGAGAAATTCAAATCGTGCATTGAAGTGTGTTTTTCCATGCTTGCAAGGCTGCTTGAATAAAACAGTAACGTGTGTCCAAGCTGTTCTTATTCAAGCTGTCCATCTGTTTCTTATAAAATCAGTGAGTTCATCTAAGTGAGTGTAGTCATTGTATCTAGTTTGAGTGTGTCTTAGATTAGTTGAACATCTGTTGTATCTGTCATCTCAGCTTGAACCTTTCCGCAGTCAAGCTTGTTTGTAATTAACACTTGTTAATAGTATACACAAACATTGGGAAAAGAGTGTTGAGTTTTAAATTGTTGTATTCACCCCCCTCTACAGCTTAGAACAATTCACTAGGGAAACCTTTTGGGACCTACAGATTTGGACTTCGAACAAACTTGGAATCTGATTTTTCAAATTATCATTTTTATTTGTGAACTCACCCTTTCTTTTATTAAAAAGTTCGTTCATAACCGAATAATGAGTTGTTAGGTGAGAAAGTTGATTCTCTAAGTCATTTTTGATGACTAGGACTATGTCAACGTTCTCATGTAATACCTCAATATCCTTTATAAGAATTGAATTTATTTTTAGTTATGATTCAACTGATTTTAAAGATATGTTCAACTCCGTCTCAAGATTAGAAATATGTTTTTCCAGAATAAGATTTGGAACATATGAATATGTTTTCTTTGAGTCTGTTTGAAAACTTTCTCTTAAATAAGTTTCCATTGGAGCATGTGAAAATGGAACTTCTTTGATTTTGGAATAATCAAGAGTCAATTGCATTTTATCATTTCATTGCCTATTCAAGTCCTCTAGTTCTTCAACTTCATCAGATGATTTTGTAAAGTTCATTTGTATATCCATGATGCATATACTTCATACTATAATTGAGAGCTTGACTTATTTCATTCTTTAAACATCTCAGATTTTCAAATCCAAGCCCCACCTTCGAATTGTACAACTCAGTATCCTTTGGCTAATTCAAATGGAGAGTTTGATCTGTTGTTCTCTTTAAAAAATTTATCTTCTAAGTCTTTGATTTTTTTTTTATATAGATCCACATGTTCTTGAAAATGACATCATACTTAGTAGGGTTTCTAGCATTCTCACGTTCTAAAGCTTCTGATCTTTCTTTTTAATCAGAAATATGGTTAGAAAATGTTGATTCAGAAAGTGTCAACGAATCAATTTGAGCGTTCAATATTTTTAACTTTGATTTCAGCGAGGCTTTTTCAATTGTCTTGGCCACTACTGCATTAAAAATGGAATTCTCTTTCTTAGCACTCCTAGGTTTCTCATTAAGTTCAAAAATTTTTGTTGAGCGTTTTTCAGTCAAGTGTTTAACTTTACTATTGGCGTATTTTTAAATACTTTTAAATTTATATTGATATATCCATTCAGACATTGAGAAAGATGCATGAGATACGTCAGATTTTGCCTCAGAATTGCAGGAATGAAAATCTTCTTCCATGTTTTCTTTCTTGGTTATCAAACAAACATCTTCATTCTCTTGTTTCTTCTATGTCTCCACATCTTCCTTCTCATTTACCATAGCTTTCTCCCTAATATCCTCTTTTACACCGCATCCACCATCAGACACAAATTAACAATGTCAGGAGCTTCCTCCTCAACTATAGTCATCAAGCAAATTGATGCTACATTTGTGTCATCATTAGAACTAACACCATCACTCAGGCACAAAGAAGAACTATCATCAATCCATGCAAAAGTGTCCATGATTTTCTTCTTCATCCTCGGAATCTGTCAAGATCAGACACTGATCATCTTCTCCCAACAATCCCTTACCAGACTCTTTCTATTTTTCCAGTAGCAATTTGTTCTTATAATATTCAGAGTTCTTAACATTTTTTCTACATTCCTTGGCAAAGTGACTTTCCACATTTGAAAAGCAAGTCTTCTTTTTCTTCCCCACTCTTCTTCTCCCCAACATTATGAATATACTCTCCTTTTCAAATTTGGATGGATCATATTTGTCTTTTCTCGATCTAGAAGAGTATCTCAGTTTGTTGTTTGTGACAGACTTGTTGTTCAGTCTCTAATACCAATTGATAAACACAAAAAAGATTCAAGCAACAACAATCTATCAATATGAATAAAGATCAAATGCAAACACAGAGAGAATTATGAATTTCTAATTCAAAGCGTATGTCTCATAATACGAACCTGCTGAGATAAAATGAAAATTACAATGGAAAGGCCTATTTATACTAGAACCAAAAGATAAGTGAAATTACAATATCAGCACCTAAAGTTTACAAAAAAAGTTCTATCCAAAACAATCCTAATGATCTAGCAAACAAGGATGATATGAACGCATTTATAGCACCCAAATCAAATAATATTAAAACTTTATGAGAATTGATAAGATATATACCCGTGACCACGTCGGTGTTCTCACGAGTTTCATCAGCGGTAATTTGAAAAACTAGACCATTCACTCTTTGCGGCTCCTCACGTCTAATCGATCTTGTTGTCGTCCCTCGCCTTGGTATAGAGCCTCAACTTTCCACCCGTCTTCCCTCATTTTGAGGTCAATTCCTCACCCTTTGTCCTAATTTTTCACATTTGTAGCATAACTCAGATCTTTTGGTTGGGTATTCAAAGCTCATGTACCCCTCACCATTGCATGAAATATGTAACTACTTTCACTTCCACGTACTTAAATGCTTTCCACTTCCACGTACGTACAAATGCTTTCAACAACATAAATATGACACCTAAACAAACTATTCATAAAGGAAACAAATGGATCTAAACTATCCATACCCACGGGTTGACCTTTTGGGTCTTTTAACCCATTTACACAACTTTGAAACCTTACAAAATGAACACAAAACTAAGTTTCATTTATTACAATATAAACCCTGAAAGAATCATAATTTCTAGATCTAACATTCTCCCCCTTTGTGATCAGCTTTCAGATATTGGTTTCAAGTTGGTGATCAGCTTTGTTTGGTCAAAATATCAGTCAAGACATCTGATAGTCATTCTATACTCCAACTTGTCTCGAACATCTTGTTGGAAGTCTTCAATGAGTTGTAGCACTGCTTTAAGTTCCCAGACTCTTGTTCCGATCTTCAATACTTCCTTGAGATTCTCGATTTTGATCATAAGCATTTTTCAGACCATGTACAGCGTACCATCACAGTACTTCTCTAGTTCATCTCTTCTCATCAGAGCTTTCTTTCTTTGTGAATTCAGATACACTACTCTGACAGTTGGTGAAGTAAGTACTGTTGAGACTGAAAAACGTTCAAGGCCTGGAGTATCCTGATTTGGTGCAAGAAGATTCACTTTCCTTTGTCTCGCTTCTAACGCCATTTGGAAGTCATACAGAATTGACAGTGTGAGATTTCAGCGAAGAAACTTTATGATGCATCTTTGAGCGTTCATGTGAACTGGATCTCTGCTCCTTTTATGTAGTAGATGTAGATATAAAAACTCAAGATCCTGCAAAAAAGTTAGGAAAATCTGACTTGGAGAATGTAGATATTGTTCGGTCTTCCCGTTCCACTTCAAAAATGGGATAGAATGCGCAGGAACTTGTCGAACTTTATCTTTAATACTTTTGCGATGGGAGACCGGCTTCTAACAGATTCCTTACTTTTCCTTAGGGACCCAATCATTGCCATGTACAATGATCTGTCTCTTTGTTCCATTCCTTTAACTGACCAGATTAGGTTGGCTCAGAGTGTCTTCAACTCTTTAACAAACATCCTTCTATATTTCTCTTCCATATACGGGCTTCTCACCCTCTGCTTCACCCAGTCAACGGTTTTGGCAGTAAGTCTTTCAGTGTGTCGTTCTTCTCATATTTTAGGAAAACTAGCACCTCCAGACGTTCCCGCTTGCAACCTTATAATCTCTTTTAGTACATTTGGGGCAGCAGAGGTAAGAGGTGGCAAATCTGATCGCTCCTGGAAGATCAGGAATACTATTGTAGATTCTGCTGGCTCGAAAGTTTGATCGGGAATAACTGGAATGATCAATGGGCTTTCGGATGCAGATTGGACTTGGAGTTCGAGCTGGAGAAGGAATAGGTGACGGCACTTGAACTGGAGACGGAGAAGGTGATGGTAGTACTAGATCATCAGAATGGAGCTCAAAGTCAAATTCTTGCGGTTCAACCCCTTCTTCACCAGCATGTTCTATTTGAAGAGACTCCTTCAGCTAGACTTCACGAGATTCCTGTTCCTCTACATCAGATTCTATTATGATAACTTCAGTGGGGTCAAAAATCCTCAGAGGAACTGCAATTAATATTTCTTCTTGATCCATGAATTCTTTGATGTTTTCAGGTTCCTCCCAGAAATAAGAGGTAGATGAGTACCTGAGATAGATTCGTCAAGGGACTCATCTTGGAGTTCTGTTTCTGTTTGCTGGGGCCCGGCTTGATGAGAATGAGTGGTTTGCTTTGGACTCGGGGGAGCTGTTTCTTCGTATACAATCGGAGCTTTGCCAGCGGCTCTGGGCCTTTTCTCCCCCTCATGGTGATCAGGATTCTCCTGATCATCATGCTTACTCTTGGTACCCTGGGTGGCTACATGACATGATTCGGCAATAACTTTAAGTCGCTCGCCCATTTGAGTAACCAGGGGATTCGCTGCGGTAGAAGATGAGGAGCTGGAGGCTTCGTTGGTTAAAATCTCTTGCAGCAGGGCGTTTGTGGATTATAAATTTGATGAACCTTCCTTTAAAGATTGAATGGAGCGTGTGTTTGGCTTTGTCAAAGGGTGGGTGCCTGTGGAACGACCGGTTGCTGGGTCATAAAGGTGAACATGTCACTTAATTATTGTGACATGAGTGCCTTGAGCTCAGCAAACACGGTTTTGGATACAGAATCCAGATGTAACCCGGGGCTACTTAGGCTCTCTGTTTGTATCTCGGGAGTCTCCAAAGAGGTCCCTTGATGGCCTGTGCTCATGGAAGGCATAGATGTGGCCATGACAGGACTTCCACTAATCATTGCCGGCATACTTGCAGTATGCACCGCTCCAAGTGTTCCGACAATGCCACTCAGGCATTGTGTTTGGATCGACTAGAGTGTCTTAGCCCAAGATTTTTCAATGTCAATGGGCTCTAGACCCGATTGTGCAAGAATTGATGGCGTCGAGCTGTTGTCGGCCTTGTTCAATATCCGCGGACTCCGAATGAGCCGCAAATAGATTATGTGTTATATAGCCGTGATAATGTGAAACACCGGCTCGTTGAAAAGCCGGTGAGTGGCCAGGGGGGGTTTGTGGTTGCACTACTGGGCTAGTGGTACCTATTTCAATACCGGCGCCCAACACCTGAGCGCCAGTAGCAGATGTGGTAGCACGGCTTATTTCTGGCCGGTAATTTCTCGAAATTCTCCTAACTCCCCCTCGACTCTTGATATATTCTCGCATAGCAGCGAGAGAGCGCATTGGAGGACTTGCAGGGGGAGTGATATCATCATCATCGTCATTATTTTCATCATCATTGTCATCATCAGGAGAGGGAATGTTCAGGGGTGATAGATTAGCAGTATGCGTCTCCTCACTTTCCCTATCTCCTGCTTCTGCAATCTCAGGCTCTCTACCCTCATCGCCCCTCTTAATTACATTTTCTCTCTACGCTCCCCCTAAACATAACAACTCGGGGTTTGCTCCTTGGGCAGGCGCAACCGATCTTGGTTGCGCCATTGGAGCTTCTCCCTCTCTAAATTCCCTGTTAGGCACAAAAAGGCCTCAGTCAAACCTGCTCTACATCTGAGGGGGAGATTTTATAATCAAACCTGTTGATGCATTTGAAGGTTGAATTTAAGGCCTGTTTTATGCCTTATTGAAACCTGAAAATGATTTGCAATATCAGTCTAAAGCTGTTCTGATCGTTGCATGTGTTGCAACCAAGACAGTTTGTCCAAGCTGCTCAGTCTGCTGATCAGGCTGGACATAAACTGTCTACGCTGCTCTACACTGTTGAGCAGCTTGGGCATTTTTAAAGTGTTCTGTTCTTTGTGAACAGAACCTGTTCTTTGTGAACAGGCTAAACACTTTATGGAATTTGTTTCCAAGTCATCATGTATTGTTTTTAACTACCAGATCAGTTTACACAGTTGAAGACAAAGTGGAAAGCAGAACCGCTCAGCCTGCCCAAGCTGTTCTGTCACATGAAGACAAACGGATATTTGAAAAAGGGTGACAGACCTTTTTCTTATATCAAAATAGGCCTTTACAAGGAAGAAAAACGCAAAGTTGACATTCCTAAAATGGTTAAAGGCAATGCAACAGTAGAAAGTAAAAAGACAAAAGATTTGCACTTCTGCTTTTCAGAAAAGTGCAGAAAAGCTCTATTGTCTTTTCAAACAAGACTTCTACTTTTTCGTTCTGTCCAATGAAGATGTTTCTCTTAGATCCTCTGTGTGAGTATAAAAGGAAGCTTCTAAGGTCAGAAAGAATGTGAAGAAAGCTAAGTGCTTAAACCAAGAGTGAACGTGCAAGTGTGATATTCATGCTTGCAAATCTTCTGTAAACAAGCTTCTGTGTGTCTAAGCTGTTTACCAAAGATGTTCCTTAAAGTCTTGTAAAATACAGTGAGTGCATCTTAGTGAGTGTGTTCATTGTAATCTAGTTTGAGTGTGTCTTAGACTAGAAACCATACTGTTGTATTCTGTCATCTCAGCTTGAACAATTCCGCAGTCAAGCTTGTTTGTAATTAACATTTGTTGATAATACATACAAACATTGAGAAAAAGAGTGTGTAGTTTTTAAATACTGTATTCACCCCCCCTCTACAGTTTATTACTATATACTTTGGGAACCTTTCGGGACCTACAACTGGTATCAGAGCAGTTTAGAGTGTGTGTCATTCTAGATCTCTCATAATCCCAAGTTTCCATGGACAACAGTGCTGCAAACTCTTCTTACTATGACAATGGCTCTATGGGCAAGCCTCCAAAATTTAATCATCAAAACTTCTCTGGTTGGAAGTGCAGAATGATGCTCTATTTAGAGAATCTGGATGTACAACTGCCAGAGATAGTGATGGAGGGTCCCTATGTGCCAACCTCTGTTACTACAATAACTCCAGCGGTTGAAGGAGCTGCTCCTGAAATCAGGACCTTTGAGAAAGCAAAAGCTCAATGGTCTGATGAAGACAAGAGAATGGTAGCTCTGGATGCAAAGGCCAGAAACAACCTGGTCATTTCTCTTCCTGATGATGTGTTCAAGCAGGTTGAGAAGATGAAGACTGCAAAGGAGATGTGGGATACTCTGTGTACCGTCTATGATGGACCCACAATCACACTGGACAACAGGATTAACAATCTTGTTAGACAGTATGAACTCTTCTTTGCCAAACCAAAGGAGTCTCTCACAGAAACCTACACCAGGTTCACTGCTCTGGTGAATGATCTCAAAGCTGTTGGGATCACCAAGGACAGTCTTACTTTGGTGAACAAGTTTCTGGACATTTTACCTGAGGAGTGGAACTATTTCTCAACCATCCTAAGAAACTCAGGTACTATCAGAAGTATGGATCTGGTCAATCTGTATGGATCCTTACTGAATGATGAACAATCAAGGCAGCAAAAGAGGAATGCCTTGGAAATGTCCAGAAGAGGTACTGCCTTTGTGGCTAATGTGAGACAGTCTGTTAATCAGGTGAGTGATGTGTTCACTCAACCTGATCAACAGGATGATGATAAGGAGGAGGTGTCTGAAGAAGAAGAGGCTGCAGATCTTACTGAACAAGATGATGAGCAAATGATAGCTATGCTTGTCAAAAAGTTCAGCAAGAGAAGATTTGGAAGAAGTATGCTACAAGGAGGTGCAAGTGCTGGCAAAAAGAAAGCATTTGACAAATCCAAGGCTGAGTGCTTCAAGTGTGGCAAAACTGGCCATATAGCTGCTGACTGTGTGTCAAAAGCTGCTGGTCAGTCATCCAAAACTATCAAGACTAACAGGGATGATGGCTATAGGGTTAAGTACCTTATGGCCATGGCTAAGCTGAGGAAATTGGAAAACTCTGTGTCTTCCAATCGCCAAAAGGGACTCATGGCTGAGACATGTGACTGGGAGGAATCTGATTCATCATCTGATGAAGAAGATAATCAGTGTCTGATGGCCAACTCTGATGTCCCATCAACAAGCAGTTTCAAACAGGACATGGCTGAAGCTGAAGCCTTCAGCAGCTTGGAGAACTGGAATCCTACAATGATGTATAAGGTACAAAATTTTATGGCTTACAGTTCTGAAGAAAAAGTTAAAATGTTTGAATACATGCTTGTTGATCTGAAAGCTGCTGTTGAGAAGCATGATGCTTTATTATCTGAAATCTCTAAGCTTAAAGCTGATCTTAAAACTAAAACCAGTAAACTGGACAGTTTCTATAAGTTGGAAACTGAGCTTGATGAATTAAAACACATCAACTCCATTTTACTGGAAGAAAAGAGAGAAACAGATATAAAGCATGCTAAGCTTCAAAAGATAGTTGACTCTTGGTGCCAATCTGCACAAAAAGTCAGCCATTGTATCAGTCAACAGATTCCTGCTCAAATCCAAGCCTATCTTGGAGGGGATCTTGACACAGCAGCTTCCATTTTGAAATAAGTAATTTGAAAGAAGACTTGTCCACTCTTGGTGAACTTCCAAATACATTCATCCAAAATGTGAATGGTAAACTTATTTCAACAAACAGGTTTGTCAGGCCTCAAAATACTGACAGCTTGTGTGAACTCAGCTCAAAAGTTGATGTTGGAGTTTGTTCTCCAAAACAACCTGCTAAGTGCTCTGCTAGCTCACACAAGCAGAAGAAAGGAAAGCATGCTCAAACTGAAGTTGTGGATGCTAAGCCTGTTGACAAAACAGGTTCAGAGTCCAAAGCTGTTGGTAAAAAGCATGTTAATCCTTTTGATGCTAAACATTTTGAAAATAAGTTTTCAAAAAGTAAGCAGCCTGTTTTCAACAAGGGTAAGTCTCAGGTTGAAAACAAAACTGTTGTGATTTCAAATAAGTTTTCAAATCATGGTGGTAAGTTGGTTTTAAATGAAAATAAGTTTTTCAAAACCAAACACAGTGAGTATGCTGATATGCAGCATAAATCACAACTCAGTAAGGGCAAAGGCAAAGCCATTGCTCAAACTGAGACAACTGGGAATAAGTTTCCCAAACCTGTGGAAGCTCAAAGGCCAATCAAGCTTCCTGTCTTTGACATCTGTCCTCCCAAAAAGAGGAAAGAAGAGACAGTCAAAGCTGTGGCCTATGAACTTACCACACAAGCTGTTGATTCTGCAAAAATTGCTAAACCTGCTGAAAGAATCAACAAAAACAGTTCAGAATGTGTTTCTGAAGGACCTTCTTCCAAAAGCACCAAAAAGAGAAAATGTTATAAGTGTGGGAAGAAGACACATCTGGCCAAGGACTGTCCTGAATCTGAGGACATGAGGCCTGTTGGCTCTGCTGTTTCCCTCACAGCTGTTACAAGCAGTGGTGGAAATGACATAGTCACTGAGGATGGTATTCAAACTGATACCATTCAAATAGGGAATATTAGTGTGGACATTCAAAATCCATCAACAAGTGTTGATGAAGTAGGAGAACTCATCTGTGTGATGAGTTCCCCTAAAAATAACTAATAATTCTCTTCTCACTCTGCAGGAAAAACAACCTTCCCAGGTTTGGTACTTGGACAGTGGCTGCTCAGGGCACATGACAGGTTGTAAAGAACTGCTGAGTGATCTCAGGCCTGAAAAAGGGCCAAAAGTCACCTTTGGTGACAATGTACAGGGATCCACCGAGGGATATGGAACTCTTAAAGCTGGTGCTGCAGTGTTCAAAAGGGTAGCCTATGTGGTTGGGCTAAAACATAACCTTGTTAGCATAAGTCAACTGTGTGATGCTGGCTACAAGGTTAACTTTGATGAGCACCTGGGTTACATATTGGATTCCCAAGGCAAAGTTGTGCTGTGTGCTCAACGAAAAAAAGGTGTATATGTTGTGGATATGCATTCTGCTGATCCCACAACTGAAACCTGTTTTCTCACAAGAACCAATGCTGATCTAAACTGGTTATGGCATAGAAGACTGTCACACCTGAACTTCAAGAACATCAATAAACTCTGTAAGAAAGAGTTGGTGACAGGTTTGCCTTCTATTACTTTTGCCAAAGATAGATTATGCACAGCTTGTGAGAAAGGCAAGCAGAGAAAAACATCTTTTAAATCCAAACACAATTTCTCTATTGATACTCCACTCTTCTTAATCCATATGGACTTGTTTGGACCTATTAATGTCTCAAGTCTAGGAGGAAGAAGATACACTCTTGTAATGGTTGATGAGTTCTCCAGGTACACATGGGTGATCTTTTTGAAGAGCAAAGGAGAGGCTGCGAGAGAAATTATTGGATTTGTTAAAAAGATGGAAATGCTGAACTCTGCCCAAGTAAAGCAGCTTAGAAGTGATCATGGTACTGAATTCAGAAACAGTACTCTTGAAGACTTCTGTGAAGAGAAAGGTATCAGTCAAAACTTTTCAGCAGTAAGAACTCCTCAACAAAATGGAGTTGCTGAAAGGAAAAACCGAACTCTCATTGAAGCTGCCAGAACCATGCTGTGTGCATCAGGTTTGCCTTCATCATTTTGGGCTGAAGCTGTCAACACTGCCTGCTTCACTCAAAACAGATCCTTAGTGGTGAAAAGGTTCAACAAGACCCCCTATGAGCTGCTCAAAGGGAGAAAGCCAAATGTCAGCTATTTCCATGTGTTTGGATGTCCCTGTTTCATTCTGAATCAAAGGGACCAGCTGTCAAAATTTGAACCTAAAGCTGATGAAGGTGTGTTTGTTGGCTAATCTTCTATCTCCAAAGCCTACAGAGTATACAACAACAAAAGAAAGGTGATAGATGAATCTATCAATGTCACCTTTGAAGAGTCCAAGAATGCCTCCACCAAAGCTGTTCCTGAATCAGTTCAGGAGACCTAACTTTGATGATCTGATGCATTCAATCAATGAAGAGGACTCAAAACTTCCACTACACCCAGTGCTCGGAACTGCTAATCATGCATGGACTGATTGATGATTATGTCAAAGTACCACCCTTGTGTGAATAACATTGTACTGACTTAATACAACCTGCATGCCTGAACCTATCAATGCTGATTCCCCAGTTCCTCGTGCTGATATGTTTCAACAGTGGTCAGACATGTTCAACAAGTGAAACAGGCCTCAAGACAACACCACCAGTGTGTCTGAGAATTTGAAAGCTGTTCAACAGGACCTGACTGAAGATGTTAACAACTCTGTAAGTCATCATTGAAAAATGATCCTAAGTGGACAGGTGTCACCCCAATGATCAAATAATTGGTGACATCAATAAAGGGATACAAACTCGGTTGGACAGCTTAGGGAACTTTTGTATGTTCTCTAGTTTTGTTTCACTGATGGAGCCAAAGAAGGTGGATGAAGCACTAAAAGATGCCAATTGGATCACTGCCATGCAAGAAGAACTCAATCAGTTTGAGAGAAACCAAGTATGGAAGCTGGTCCCTGCCCCTAAAGGAAAAAACAAAATTGGCACAAAATGGGTTTTTCAGGACAAAATGGATAGCAAGTCATTGTTTCATTAGAAATAGGCAAGAATGGTTGCTCAGGCTACAAGACAGGCAGAAGGCATTGACTAATGATGAAATTTGCTCCTGTGGCCAGGCCTAGAAGCAATTCTGTTTGTATCTAGCCTACGCTTCTATTAAGAGCATAAAGGTAGTTTCAAATGGCTGATTGAAGAGTGCATTTTTGGAATGAAGCGCAGAGAAGTATATGTCAAGCAGGCCTCCAGGTTTTGAAATGAACAACACCCAGGTTTTGTCTATAAGTTAGACAAAGCTCTCTATGGTCTCAAACAAGCCCCTAGAGCCTGGTATGACACTCTTACTGAATTCCTTATAAGCAATGGGTATTCCAGAGGTAAAGTGGATACCACATTATTCATAAAGAAGGTGAAGTCTGATATTATGCTTGTTCAAATTTATGTGGATGACATAATATTTGGTTCTACCAATGAGCAGTTATGCAAGAATTTTTCATTACTCATGAAATCTAAATATGAAATGAGTATGATGGGAGAACTTACTTTCTTTTTAGGATTACAGGTTAAACAAACCTCAACAGGAATTTTTATAAATCAAAGAAAGTACACTTTAGATCTTTTGAAAAAGTTCAAATTTGATCAAAGTTCTCCTATTAAAACCCCAATGGCAACCAATGTAAAATTGGATGCTGATACCAGTGGCAAAGCTGTTTCAGTAACAGCTTACAGAGGTATGATTGGGAGCTTGCTATATCTAACTGCTAGTAGACCTGA
>JAANYP010004269.1:0-14815 GCA_020465985.1 Centrapalus pauciflorus
TCACTCGCAACAAGGCAAGACTTATAGTAAAGGGATTCAACCAAGAAGAGGGAATCGATTACAATGAGGTGTTTGCACCAGTGGCAAGGCTCGAGACAATTCGTCTGTTTCAGGCCTTTGCGTCCTTCAAAGGATCTAAAGTCTATCAGTTGGATGTAAAGAGTGCATTCGTGTATGGAAACGTGAAGGAACTGGTGTACGTCAAACAGCCGCATGGGTTCACTGATCCAAAGTATCCCGACAGAGTGTATCGACTGGATAAGGCTCTGTATGGATTACATCAAGCACCAAGGGCATGGTATGAGACGCTATCAACTCATCTTTTAGACAACGGGTTTGAAAGAAGGAGAATTGATAGTACATTGTTCGTGAAGAGGAAAGGAGAAGATTTCATCTTAGTACAAGTGTACGTGGATGACATCATTTTCGGGTCATCAGATGAGCAGATGTGCAAAGATTTCGAGAAGGTGATGAAGTCAAAGTTTGAGATGAGTGCTATGGGAGAGTTGAAATTCTTTCTAGGTTTGCAAGTTGAACAGAGAAAGGAGGGTATGTTCATCCATCAGACGAAGTATGTCTACGATATTCTGGAGCGCTTCGGGATGGAAGGAACGAAGCTGACTGCTCACTTTAGTACACCGATTCAAGTGAATCACAATCTCGGACCGGGTACAGAAAGTGATACTGATGTGGATCCGACTCTGGCCATGATTGGATCACTTATGTATTTAACTGCTTCTAGACCTGACATTATGTTTGCTGTGTGTATTTGTGCTAGGTTTCAAGCCAATCCGAAAGAAATGCATATGAAAGCTGTGAAGCGGATTATGAGATACCACAAGTCGAAACCGAAGCTGGGACTTTGGTATCACGCAGATGGTGACCTGGAATTGGAAGCTTACACAGATTCAGACTATGGAGGTTGCAGCTTGAACCGGAAGTCAACAACTGGAGGTTTTCAGTTCCTTGGAGGGAGGCTCGTATCCTGCCAATGCAAGAAACATACTTCGGTAGTTGTGTCCACGTGCGAGGCCGAATATGTAGCTGCTGGTAGTTGCTGTTCACAGGTTCTGTGGATACAACAACAATTGCGGCACTACGGTTTGACTTACACTCATACTCCCATTAGGATAGATAATCAATCTACTATTGCTATAACTAATAATCCAGTTAAACACAGTAAAACAAGGCACATAGACATAAGACATCATTTTATACGTGATTGTGCTGAAAAGAACTTAATAAAGCTGGTAAAAGTGGCAACAGAAGATAATAATGCTGATCTATTCACTAAAGCTTTTGATAAGTCACACTTTGAGTTGTTAGTTCAACTAAATGGTATGTGTAATCGAGAGTAACTTGACCTTAGTAGATTTTCTTTCCTTTTATAGTAAGTTAGTGGTTAGATAGAATTTATTTCTTTTTATAGTAAGTTAGTGGTTAAATAGAATTTATTTCCGTTTATAGTAAGTTAGTAGGTTAGAATATTAGCTTATCTTAATTATGAAAAACAAAAAAAAGAGAGAAAACCATAAAAATATTCAAAAAAACAGAATATCAGGAAAATTAGTTAAGTCTTAGATTCATAGGTTCAAAGTGATGAAAATCAGCACAGTCTAAACAAACTCTAAGTGTTAAGCTTTCACACATAATGCACCTTAAAATTATAAGTGATATACACTTTCTAGTTTGATGTGTTGGTAGGCATAATACACTGGGAATCTCAAAAGTTAATAAAATATTCAAGAAAAAGTCATATGTGTAACTAACATAGATGTATGACCAAATGGTCTTAATTTATATGTTAGAGACATACAGACAATGATTCTAAATGAGGTATGCACATTTTCAGGGGATGTATAGCCACACCAAATACATCTTAAAGAAAAGAAAAGAAAAGAAAAATTTTGATAGAAAGGAGAGAGTCAATACAAGAGGCTTTGTTGTACGTAAGTACAAACCTGTCACCTTTGTTTTGATTCGAGTTAGCAAGATAAGTCACTTTGTTGTTCGTAAGTACAGACCTGTCACCACTGTCTTGCTAGCTTTAAATAAACTCTAATACAAACTAAGACACTCTGTTGTATGTAAATACAGAACTGTGTCCGATGTTTACCTTTTAAAAAAAATTGCAATACCGAAAAGTTATAATAATTGTGTGTCTGCCTTGATCATAGAAGTATGTCTAAGTATGGGACACGTAAGGTAGTTTCTTGATAAAGAAAAAGGCCAAGGGATAGTCCAAAGTGTAAAATGTTTAAAGGGAAAATCATACCGACAATCGACTTGGAATGTATATCACGACAAACAATCAAAGGAATAAAAAATTCCTAAGTGTGAAAGTGTAATACTGAAAGTGCGTATTGACACTGCTATCTGAGTGAACCTTCTTTGACTTTCTTACAAAAATATCCTGTTAGTATAAGTCGTAAATTTTAAAAGTAGAGTAGCTTAAGTTTAACTTTATTCAAAATTTTATATTATTTTATTCTAAGTAAGAAAAAGGTCAAAGTTACTAGGATGCATTTTTGGTTGAATAAACAAATATTGCGTGAAAATCTGTAGCTTGGTGTGAATAATTTTGCAATGTTTAAAAAATTCTGTTACACGAAAAAGTTGAATTTTATTCAAGTTTTTTCAAAATTTTCACTCAAGTTCGAAATTCAGACAAATTCGACCTAAACTTCGAATTTGTCTGGAAGTTCGAATTTATGGCAAGTTCGAAGGTTGTTGGTATAAATAGGTCAACAATACTTCATTTAAGGCACCTACCTTCGAATTTGTGCATTCGAACTTGTCTCCGGCGATTTCGAACTTGTTCCTTCGAACTTGTCGCATTCAATTTTCTTCCTATTCCTCAAAGTTTTGCACATTTTTGTCGAACATACTCATACATCTTGGTATAATAATCATTATTATACAAAGTTTGGGTAGTTTAGGACTTTTTTATGGCAAAAAATCGAGTTTATTTGATGGTTTTTGGGTTTAAACTATGTGGTTAAAAATCACATGTTTTAACCGGTAAAAGTTCAAATAAAACACATATAACATTGATTAGAACCCAATAGGACTAGACTATACTAATTTTTAAGTCAAATGGGGTTAAAATCTTTGATTTTTGTTTGAAAATGACCGACTTTGAACATGTTCTTCATGTTCGAACTTGTCAGAAAGTTCGAACTTGTTGAAATATCTACAAGTTCGAAGTTAGTTGAGTTCGAACATAATCCTCGAATTTCTTTAAATTCGATTGTCTTAAAATAAATTCGAACTTGTATAAATTCGAAGGTGTTGGATTTCGAACTTGTGTAAGTTCGAAATTATGCAATTTCGAAATAAACAAGTTTCATTTTATTTTTCATTACTAATATTGGTTGTTGTTTCTGTGTGCAGATATGGGTGATCGGGCTTTCTTTAATAAACATAACATGGTCATGTCTGTGGATATGGAATTACCCGAAGCTCAACCGTACCGGCATATGATCGAGTTTCTGAATCAGTCGCGAGTCTCATATGCTCTGACTCATAACCTGTAAATCATCCTGCCTTACGTACGTCAATTTTGGGAGCATCTCCAAGTGGATTGCTCAGTGACGCAAACAGTTCTAAGAACAAGGGTTGGGGGACAACCAATCGTATTTTCAGATGATATGTTGTGTCAAATCCTACAGCTAGGCACAGAGGACCAAGAGGCGGGGCCTATAGATTTTCCAGTTCATATTTGGCAAGCGGCGTTTTTGAGAATGGGATACGCCCAAGATATTACAAAGGCCTCATATGTGAAGTGTGCCATGATTGGCCAATGGTGTTATCTGGTGCACGTCATAATGGTTTATTTTGCGCCGAAGAAGGCCGGTTTTGATACTATGGTGTCCAAGCTGTAATCAGCGTTGATTGCCTTAGTATACAACAAGCGATTCAGTTTTTCGGAAATGTTCTTTGGGGAGTTTGTGCTCCAAATCACAGCTTCGGTGAGGGAACGCTTTTTGATGTATCCTCGATTTGCAATAATGATCATCCGCCACTTTTTGCCCAATTTGCCACAACTTCCAGATACAAATGGCGTGGCCATTATTGATAAAAGGATTTTTGCTGACTGCCAGTCGCATAATGCGAGAAGGGCTGAGCAGGTCAGGCCGCAAGTGGCACCTCTGTTTGGGGCAGTTATCGACCCTGATCTTGTAGCCCCAGAGGGTGATAACTGGGCAGGAGAAGTCCAGCAGCAGTAACAGCAACAATAACAGCCACAACAACAACAGCAACAACAGTAGCAGAGGCCAAGACGTAGAGCACCGGCAAGCAGACCTCCGGTAGCTAGACCATCCTCTAACCGACAGACAGAATCTACTGCAGCAGCTCCATCAACGGACGCTGCCGGCCCGTCAAGTTCGGCCCCTCAATTTGATCAAAGGGCGTAAACACTTGAATAAATTTTGGCTCAAGGAACTGCTGCTGAGCAAGATATTGCGGCAGCATTAGTTCAATAGATTTTGGAGCCTCCAACTGAATTCAATGATATATTCAAAGACATTGATGAATACCAGCGACCTGAAGCTGAGGATATGGACACAGAGGTCCAGGGTGAAGAAGAAGAAGGAGAACAGGCTGAGGCTGAAGGGCATGTTGAGAATGCCTCAGAGTCTAGTTCTGATGACGAGGATCCAAATATCCAAATCAGTAGATATGGATCAAGGTTAGTTGTAAATAGAAGGAGACAAACAAGACCGGCTCTGATTGACGAAGAGACCGAAGATTCAGATTTTGAAGAAGAAGAGGAAGTTCCACTCGTACCTAGGCATAGGGCGAGGCGGCATAGATTCATGCAGGGAGCGCCATCTTCGGCTCCTGAACGTGTGTTACTGGCTGCTCCATCAACTCCAACCACCGCTCCATCAACATCTGCCTCCACTCCATCAACATCAACTACATTCACTGACAATCAGCGGTTCACAGAGCTGAAAGGAAAGGTGGACTTCCAAACAGTCCAAAATTTTCAACTTTCAACAGCAGTGAAAGAGTTACAAGAGCATAATGCCAGACTTGATCAAATGAATGCTGAGTTGAGAACAACAGTAGCTGATCAAGCGTCTGAGATAAAGACAATGAAAACTCTCCTAGAGCAGTTATTGAAAAATCTGCAACCTCAGGGGGAGAGTAGTTGCAAGGAAGCTGAGGTGAGGAGAGAAGATGACGACGACAATGATCCAGATGCTGAAAGAGAGAGTGAGCTAGCAGATCTTTCTCAGAAGACTGCTCAGCAAGCTCAAATTCAGGGGGAGCCTAGTCAGTCGGGTGTGAGAGAAGGAGGCGAAGGAGAAGCTTCAAACACTATTGAGCATGAAATGATTGAAGCATCGTGGGGTCTTGATGATGAAGAGGATATTGGTTTTGATCAAGAAGACTTGGAGGAAGGAGAGTTTATTCCTGAGGAGATTGTGGATTGGAAGTCGGATGACGAGGTTGTAGAAGACGAGGATGACAATGTTGATGAAGTAATCATCCCAAAACAACCTATCACTGAATAATATATTCATAATGAGCAGAATGTGATCGATCTGGATGAGCTTAACCTAGCGTATATAGATGAATCAGATGCTGAAGTAGCTGAAAACAAGCAAACTAGAGAAGATCTGATAAGACTATGGTGCAGGAAGGAAGAAAAGAAGACAAATCTGAAGATGAAGCTGGTTCTTTGATAGAGACCTGCAGCTATTCGTGCTTAAGAGAATAGATGCACTTCAGTACTTGAGGAGAACTTTGAAGGTGTTCAACACATTACCCAAGTGTGAAGTAAAAGAGTTGGCCTGGAAAGAATTGATCAACCTTGGAGACGACCCATATGTTGAAGTTGTTGCTAAGATTATACGAAGGGACGGTCGATCTGGAAGGTTCGAAAGGCTTAAGCCTAGATCTGTGAAAAGAGTTGAAGATTTGTCTAGAATAGATCCCCACACTGGAAAGCCTTGGGCTAGGATGGTTTACAAGCCAGTCCGATGTCTCAAGAAAGTGCCGATGAAGTCAATGCCACAGGATGTACTGAGCAACATTAAGTGGTGGTATGTTGACAATGAGACGGCGGAAGCAGTGATGGAGGACTACGAGGACAAAGTAATTTTGAAAGTATACGATCCACTACATCGGATCAACTTATCTAAGGACGACCTGAGAAAACTTCATGATCAGCCGATTTTCTTTCATGATGGCTGCAGATCAGAAGGCAGGAAGTTCCAGAAGGTAGTTAGAGTTTGTATAGATCAGGGATTGTATGCTGGTAGTAGTTTATATAGTTCTCGTACTTAGAGAAAATATATATAGTAAGAAGCTATCGTCAAGGGGGAGTCTGTTAGTTCATCCTGTGTGACGATAGCAGTCTAAATATAGACGATATTTTGTAAGTCAATTTGTTCATAATTGCATATTAATACGTGTTTGATATATGTTTGTTATATGTTTGATATATGTTTGATATTGATTGTATGTATGTTTGAACTTGGTTGTAATTGATCTTTTACAATAAGTTCAAACATAAGTTCAAAGATAAGTTAAAACATAAGTTCAAAGATAAGTTCAAACATAAGTTCAAAGGTAAGTTCAAAGTCACTGGTTCGAACTTATGGAGGACAAGTTCGAAGGGCCTTGGGCTTGGTCGAACTTGTCCAGAGCAAGTTCGAATCAGGGGTTATAATTAAGGGTTAATTCATTTTAATTAATAACTTTTGCAAACTTTGAGAAGTGATAAGGCAGAGGCGATCTCGAACTTGCAAGGCAATTTTGTGTTTGTTCTTGGAGAGAATCACGTGTCGGGGCGTACTATTGTTCGTCTATCATCGTGTGTTTCTCCGTGTTCCGTGTGTGTGGTCTGTCCGTCAAACCACTAACGAGGATTCCGCACTCGTTGGACGGCGTCGCGTCAAGATAGGATCCGTAGGTAGGCGACCTTACAAATACGGAAAGTAGGACTATGAAAGGTAAATTCCAAGATAATTTTTTTAAAGTTTAAGTCTCTCATTTTTAAGTATTTGTTTTAAATGTGTAATTGAGAGAAAAGCTTTCAATATATGTCTTTGATTCACTTAATCTTGGATTATCAGGAATTAATGAAAAAATGAATAGTATTAGTAATATACTAATTCGTAAAATTGAAAAAGATTCACAATAGCAAAAGATCGATATCAAAAAAAAATATCTATTTTCCTTAAATTAAAAATAACATTAATTCGATTAAAGTTTAGATCAAAAAGATTATACCATAAAAACGATACTTTTATACTCTTTTGAGAGACCGGTCATGATATATTTCTTTGTTAAAATTTTACGTGTTTAATTGTTATTAAGAAACAATACCCAAACGAACATATGATATCAGGATTATTTAATGTCGAATTAACACTATATATCATATCATATGTTCAATACTGCATATTATATGTGATTACTATTGTACTATATATATATACATATATATATATATATATATATATATATATATATATATATATATATGGGAGGGTTCTTCTAAGAACCATAAAAAGTGTGGGAACCTAAGAACCTTTTATGGCCATTGGATTAATGATAATCAATGGTTGATATATTGGATGGCAAGTTTGTAAGTATTTTGAACTTTGATAGTGTAGAATCTTGAAAATGTGTGAAAATGGTATTTTTGGAAGAAAAAAATCTCCTTTTTCTCTTTCTCTCTCTTACTTTTTTTCATTTTCATTTTATTTTTCTTTCATTATAATCTATTTTTAAAGTAAAAAAAACATTTTTTATAAAAAAAAAAATTATTTTTTCTATATAGAAAATTATTTAATTGCTAAAAAAATAACGTATTTTATATAGAAATATTATATGTTTATATAGAATATTTTTATTCTGTATAGAATATGTTAACGAACATATTCTATGTACAATCTACGTAGTTAGTCATGCATTCTACGTAGAATGACATGCAATCTACGTAGAATGTCGTGTAGAATGTCAAATATCATATATTCTACGTAGATTACCTGATAAAATATATCAAAAACACATTAAACAAAAAAAGATTTCATTTAGACATTTTATCAAACACTTGGTATGCAACTGATATAAAATATACAAAAAAGACATTGAATAATAATGTTAGTCTACATAAAAAATATAGAAATGTATAAAAAAACATAAAAATATATGAAATATATAAGAAACATAACATTCTACATAGATTATGTGTGATTTTTTACAAGTAGTCTTGTAATATATTCTATTTAGATTATCATTTAATCTACGTAGATTATCATGTAATCTACGTAGATTATCATGTAAAACATCAACTATTACAATCATTATAAATCTAATATCTTACAAATAATTTCATTATAAAACATGAAAAATGAATCTGTCATATTCTATGTAGAGTATCGACGAACATATTATATATACAATCTACGTAGAATGTCATGCATTCTACGTAGAATGGTATGCAATGTACGTAGAATGGCATGCAATTTACGTAGAATGTCGTGTAGAATGTCAATTATCATATATTCTACGTAGATTATTACATGATAAATATACCTAAAACACATTGAATAGTAATGTTAATCTACATAAAAAGATATAGAAATGTATAAGAAACATAAAAATATATTAAATATATAAGAAACATAACATTTTACATAGATTATGTGTGATTTTTTACAAGTAGTATTCTATTATATTCTATGTAGATTATCATGTAATCTACGTAGATTGTTATGTAATCAACATAGATTATCATGTAAAATATCTAATAACTATTACATTCATTATAAATCTAATATCTTACAAATAATTTTAATTATAAAATATGGAAAATGAATCTGTCCAATGTACGTAGATTGTACATAAAATATGTTCGTCGATACTCTACCTAGAATGTCACGCAATCTACGTAGAATGACATGCAATCTACGTAGAATGACATGCAATCTACGTAGAATGACATGCAATCTACGTAGAGTATCGACGAACATATTCAATGTACAATTTACGTAGAATGACATTCAATCTACGTAGAATGACATGCAATCTACGTAGAATGTCATGTAATCTACGTAGAATGTCATGCAATCTACGTAGAATGTCATGCAATCTATGTAGAATGTCGTGTAAAATGTCAAATATCATATATTCTACATAGATTACATGATAAAATATATCAAAAACACATTGAAACAAAAAAAGAAGATTTCATTTAGACATTTTATCAAACACTTGGTATGCAACTGATATAAAATATACTAAAAAATACATAGAATAAAACTGTTAATCTACGTAGAATAACATGCAATCTACGTAGAATAACATTCAATCTACGTAGAATGACATGCAATCTACGTAGAATGACATGCAATCTACGTAGAGTATCGACGAACATATTCTATGTACAATCTACGTAGAATGTCATGCAATCTACGTAGAATGGCATTCAATATACGTAGAATGACATTCAATCTACGTAGAATGACATGCAATCTACGTAGAATGTCATGCAATCTAGGTAAAATGTCGTGTAGAATGTCAAGTATTATATATTCTACGTAGATTAAATGATAAAATATACCAAAAACACATTGAAACAAAAAAAATAAGATTTCATTTAGACATTTTATCGAACACTTGGTATACAACTGATATAAAATATACCAAAAACACAATGAATAGTAATGGTAATCTACAAAAAAAGACATAGAATTTTGTATAATAAACGGGTAATATATAAAATATATAAGAAACATAACATTCTACAGATTATGAATAGTAATATTAATCTACATAAAAAGATATAGAATTATATAACATTCTATATAGACTAATATTTCTATATAGAATCCATTAATTTTTTAGCAATTAAATAATTTTTTATATAGAAAAAAATTTATTTTTTTTATAAAAAACATTTTTTTAATATTAAAATCAATTCTAATGAAAGAAAGTGTAATATGAAAATGAAAAAAAAAATAAGAGAGAGAAAGTGAAAAAGATATGGCATATAATAAAAAAGGTGGAGAGAGAAAGATAATATTTTTTATTCCAAAAATACCCTTTTGATCCAAGCGCTCTAAAAGGTTCCTAGGTTCTCACCATCTTTAAGGTTCTTAAAAGAACCTCTCCCTATATATATATATATATATATATATATATATATATATATATATATATATATATATATATATATATATATATATATATATATATATGGGGAAATTGCGCAAAAAACCTCTAAGTTGGATCATTTTTGCGATTAAAACCCCCAACCATTTTTCATTGCACAAAAAACCTCCAACCGGTTAAAACTTTGTAAATTTGGGTTTTTTTTCAAAAAATCTGACTTGCAACCGGTTTAGCCGGTTGCAACTTGATGACGTGTAAAACTTTTTAATAGATTTTTGCGTAAAAAACCTCCAACTTGTTTAGTTTTTTCAATTAAAACCCCAAATCATTTTTCATTTGATAAAAAACCGCCAACCAACAAATATAATTAAAATTGAGTCTTCACTGATTGCATTTTGATGACATGGATATTTATTAAAATTTTATTTAATTAAAAAAATTCGTTTTCCAATGAAACCTCCACCCTCTAGGCTAGCGAACTTCACTGCTCTGCCTGATCATATTCAGAAGCTAAAATGGAACATAAATAAACGAAACTGAACATAAAGCTGAACCTAAAAATGCAACTCGTGAACACAAAATGAAATCGATTCCATCGGCACAATTGGAGTTAAAATTCAAGATTAAGCAGCAAAAATTACTCGAACATACATACATAAAATAAACAGCACTGGCATAAAGAGGGGATAGAGTAATCGGAGTTGCCGGAGGTAGCGGAGAAGATAAAAAGGTAAACATTATTGTTGGTTAGAGGTGAGAAAAAATATAGTTAAGGGTTTTAATCGAAAAAATCAACAATTTCGGGGTTTTTTATGCAAAAAAATTCAGTTTAAGAATTATACATGTAGTGCCACGTAGGCGTCACGTAAGTTGGGTTTGCCACGTGGACGCCACGTGTATGCCATGTAAGCATAGCAACCTATTATAACCGGTCAAGTCCTAATTTCAAAATGTTTTACCTGTTAGAGGTTTTTTGTGCAACAAAAAGTGGTTAGGGGTTTTAATCACAAAAATGGTCCAACTTTAAGGTTTTTTACGCAATTATCCCTATATATATATATATATATATATATATATATATATATATATATATATATATATATATATATATATATATATATATATATATATATATATATATATTATATTCAACACTGCATATATATTTAACATATATAAAGAATCCGATTACTATTCCAATTTATCATTCGAGATTTGATATGAATATATAATGTTTATATTAATAGAGATTGATCGAACAACTTTTTTTTCCGAAAAAAAAAATACCCAGATATAATTCAATATATGATAACGAAATATTGAATGTCGAAATAACATTATTAACCATACATTCAATACTGCATATATATTTAATACTAATAAGATATTCAAACCTCTTATGTCTGCGAACTCGAATACGCGGGAAGATAATTTATATGGAAGTGCTTTTGTTTTTTTTTCGTTTGCCCGCATCTGCGAAGGCCTCTACGCGCGTCTACAAAGGTCTTCCCGCATCTGCGAAGGTCTTCCCGTGTCTGCGAATACAGCAGACCTTTAGGCCATCACTTCTGACCGCAGATTTCTACAGCTAAGTTCGCAGACCGCAGACTCAACTTCTTAAAAAACAAACAGCACCTGAATAATCTCAATATGATATATTGAATGGTCGTCTGGGTAAATTTTTTTTACGAAAAATAAACACGTAAAATTTTTTCGAAAAAAATATATCATGACCGGTCTCGTTAAATTAAGGGTAGTCAACCAAGTTTGACTACTAATTTTGACAATTATTTTGACTATTTTAATACAGAACGTATATGCAGTGTTACATATATGATATATAATATTACTTTGACGTTCAATACACGATATAACCTGTTACTTCTACGTAAAATTTTTTCGAAAAAAATATATCATGATGGGTCTCGTTTTTAAAAAGTATAAAATTCTTGTTTTTATGGTATAATTTTTTTAATTTAAAAATAATCATATTAATGTTATTTTAATTTAAAGAAATTAGATTTTTTTTTCTAACGTCAATCCTTCTGTTATTGTCATTCCTTTTCTTTCTTACATTGAATGAATTAGAATATCTCTAATACAAAGCTTTTTTTCACTAATTCCAAACTTAATTTTTTAATCAAGACCATTAAATTATATATATATATATATATATATATATATATATATATATATATATATATATATATATATATATATATATATATATATAGGGGTGGGTTCAATGGAGAACCTATATGCATCGAAGAACCTTGGAGAATCACAATGCATCGCTAGAAAATCGTAATGCATCACGTAGAAATCGATGCATCACGTGGAAATAATGATGCATCACAGGGAAATTGTGATGCATTTGTAGTGGTGCACGGAGGTTCTTCAAGGTTCTTCGATGCATTAAGGTTCTCCATTGAACCCACCTATATATATATATATATATATAGGTTCAATTGAGAACTTTTATGCATCGAGAACCTCGAGGAACTTTTGGGCATCAGATAATCTACCAATGGTGCACAAAGGACATTTAGGGAAAACTAAAGATATGATAATTAATTTATTTCTAAAAATCATTAAAAGATAATTAGGAGTTACATTTTGAATTAAAATCTCATATTAACTACATTCCTTATTTTCTTTCTCATTTTCCTCCTCATTTCTCTCTATCTCTCTCTCTCCCTTTCTCTCTAATCGTGTTCTTCGTGATTTTTATAGTGATGATGATTTGAAGACGAAGATTAACGATGAACAACGATGATAATAAACATGAACAAGAGATGCAACTGATGATGATTATGAAGAACACGATGCATAGATGGATGATGAACGATGAATAATGATGATGCATAGATGGATGATGAACGATGACGATGCATATATGGATGATAAACGATGAACAACGATATATGATGATGCATAAATTGATAATGAACAATGACGATGCATAGATGAATGATGAACAAGTTGAACACGATGTATAGATGAATGAAGAATATGAACGACGAACACGATGCATAGATGAATGATGAACAAGTTGAACACGATGCATAAATGAATTTGTGTATTTCTTGTTAAATGCGTTTTTTTAACATGATGCATAGATAAACACGATTAACGATAAAATGCATCTATCTCCATCATCTTTTTTGAATTTTTGTTAAATTTGAAAATGTATCAATTGAATTTATTTAGCATTTATTATTTGATTATTTGTTGAAATATTAAATTTAATGAGGTATGCACATTCCCCAAAATGCCTTCCTTGTTTGTTTCTATAATGCACAAGATGCATAAAATTGTCCAACTATTTACCCTTTTCCCATTAATCTAATCCGTACAATTTTTTGATCTAATGGATGATATAGGTTCTTTTGTACCTCGATGCATAAAAGTTCTCAATTGAACCTCCCTATATATATATATATATATATATATATATATATATATATATATATATATATATATATATATATATATATATATATATATATATATATTGTTAGACATTTAATTTCGATCATAGGGAGTTATTTTGTAATAATTAATTTCTTAGCATTTAACTTTGTAGTTGTTTCCTTGTATTTTATTTCCTTGTAAAAGTCTAGGGGCCATTTGTGTCAAGGCCCCATAGATAATTAATTGGAGCTATAAATGCTCCTAGGGTTACTTTATTGTATCACACGGTTGAATATTGAATACAAAGAGCAGCCGCCATTTTCACATATTCTCTCAACATTCTTATTGTCTTTTCTTCATCATTTCTCAATTATTGAGCTTTGTTCTTCTTGGGATTTGATAAAGAATATAAAGGTGCTGATTATATTACGGGAATACATATTTACAATTGGTATCAGAGCCCAAAGGTGGATTTCAACTAAATATTACGGATTCTACTGGGTTTTTTCGTGTGTTCTTCGTGTTCTTCATTCTCCATTCGGTTAGATATTCTTTTTCTCTGTTTTTACGTGTTTCTTGTGTTCTTATAGTCTTATAATCATCACAATATCTTCATATACTGATTTCCAGCTCATTTAGTTCCATATTTCCATCAAACTTATCAAGAATCGGAGTTTTGAAAATTTTAAAAATATGCATTTTTAGTGGGTTTTTTAGCTTGTTCTTCACTGATTTTAAGTGTTTTGAGTTATTTTAAGTCACCAAAAGTGTTTAAAATAGTTTATCAATCATTTAGAAACTTTTTTAGGCTCTACAACTGCTAAAATCGACTTCTGCTCTATTCTGCCTTAGAAAACTGCTAAAACCTGCTGTAATTCGGACCTGTTACTGTAGAAATTCGGACCATTTAAGATCCCAATTCGGACCAAATAGCATCCTAGTTCGTACCTCACTTCGGTCCAATTCGGACCAACCTTAGGTGAATTTCGGACCTCCCACTGCCCATTTTGGACCCTACTTCGGTCCCATCCGAACTTCGGACCATCCGAAGTTCAGATCAGGCATTCCCATTTTCCCATTTTGGACTTGTGTTTAAATTATTAAATTTCAAATTCGGACCATATCCTTTTCGGACCATCCGAATTCGGTTCGCACACTTCATCCGAACCGCCTCTGTTCATCCGAAGTCCCTCATCCGAAGTCATACTGTTCATCCAAATCCGGTTCATCTGAATTCGGTCCATCAGACTTCTAAGCATCCGTA
>JAANYP010004270.1:0-61575 GCA_020465985.1 Centrapalus pauciflorus
TTATGAAATTTTGAATAAACGGCCACCTAATTTAACTGGATTCTAACCGTTTGGGGTACCATGCACTCTTTTACGTACAAAACATCAACCGAAGTTTGGTGAAAAGGCTGACGAAGGATACTTCCTAGGTTATGTGCCGAACTCACGAAACAAACGGGTTTTTAATAAAACAAATGGTACAGTGGAAATTGTGTATAACATTGAAGTCACAAGTTATACACATGAACCCCAAACTGGTCCGGAATGGATATTTGACTATGATAAATTATTTGAGTCATTTAACATTCCTTTGGATGATAATGCAGGTACAATCGAAAATGACATGGCGACGTTGCATCTGAATGACGATGGCCATACCTTTCCGAGGACTACGTTTGAATCCACATCTGAGCCTACTGCGACTGTAGATGGATCTCCAGAAGTTGATGATCAAGAAGCACCTACCACTGAGAATCAGACTCAAGCAACAAGTTCCAACTCTGAAGAAAATGTCCACGAGAGGAAAATGTAGAGACTGAGCCTGTTCCCCCATTAGGTGAAATAGGATCTAACTTAGGAGATAATCTGAGAGTTGACGAGATAGAGACCTCTAGGATTAATAAGAACCATCCTATAGAAAGCATCATAGGAAATCCTAACGAGGGTGTGAGGACAAGGAGTAGTGTAAATAACAACACTGTGTTGTTGTGGATGATAAACGACTCCGAGGCATATCACACATGTCTCTATTCATGTTTCATATCGCAAGTAGAGCCTAAGAATGTGCAAATGGCACTTAAGGATAACTCCTGGGTTGAAGCGATGCAGGAAGAACTTTCGCAATTTAGGAAACTAGAAGTGTGGCAGTTAGTTTCATTACCTCGAAGGGAAGTTGCTATAGGAACCAAATGGGGTTTTAAGTGCAAAAGAGACGATCGGGGTATAGTCACGCGCAACAAGGCTAGGTTAGTTGTAAAGGGTTTCAACCAAGAGGAGGGAATCGATTACAACGAGGTATTTGCACCAGTAGCAAGGCTGGAAGTCATTAGGTTGTTTCTAGCGTTTGCCTCCTTCAAGGGCTTTAAGGTATATCGATTAGATGTTAAGAGTGCTTTCCTATATGGGAAAGTGAAGGAGTTGGTGTATGTAGATCAACCGCCCGGATTTACAGATCCAAAATATCCTGACAGAGTATATCGCTTAGATAAGGCTCTATATGGATTGCATCAGGCACCAAGGGCGTGGTATGAGACTCTATCCAACCATTTATTAGAGAACGGGTTTGAAAGGGGTAGGATAGATAGTACTCTGTTTGTTAAGAGGAAGGGAGAACATTTCATCTTGGTACAAGTGTACGTCGATGATATCATTTTTGGATCATCAGACGAACAGATGTGCAAGGATTTCGAAAAGGTGATGAAGTCGAAATTCGAGATGAGTGCTATGGGAGAGTTAACTTTCTTTTTTGGGGTTACAAGTTGACCAGAAGAAGGAAGGGATGTTTATCCATCAGATGAAGTATGTCTATGACATATTGGATCGTTTCGGGATGGAAGGAACAAAATTGACTGCCCATTTCAGCACGCCGATTCAAGTGAATCACAATCTCGGACCGGGTACTGAAAGTGATACCGATGTGGATCCGACATTATATCGGGCCATGATTGGATCACTTATGTATTTAACTGCTTCAAGACCTGACATAATGTTTGCTATGTGTATTTGTGCTAGGTTTCAAGCGAATCCGAAGGAGATGCATATGAAAGCTGTGAAGCGGATTCTACGATACCTCAAGTCGAAACCGAAGCTGGGACTTTGGTATCACGCGGAGGGAGATCTAGAGTTGGAGGCGTTCACGGATATCGACTACGGAGGATACAGCTTGACGCGCAAGTCAACAACTGGAGGTTGTCAGTTCCTAGGAGGGAGATTGGTATCCTGGCAATGCAAGAAACAAACGTCGGTAGCCGTGTCAACGTGCGAGGCCGAGTATGTTGCTGCTGGTAGTTGCTGCTCACAGGTTCTGTGGATACAACAACAATTACGGGATTACGATTTGGCTTACACTCAAACTCCTATTAGGATAGATAATCAGTCCACTATCGCTATAACTAATAATCCAGTTAAACACAACAAAACAAAGCACATAGACATTAGGCATCATTTTATTCGTGATTGTGCTGAAAAGAACTTAATCAAATTGGTAAAAGTGGCAACAGAAGATAATAATGCTGATTTATTTACCAAAGCATTTGATAAGTCACGATTTGAATATTTAATTCAACTAAATGGAATGCGCAACCCAGAGTAATTTGGCCTTAGTAGTAGTTTATTTCCTTTTATAGTTGTAGTATTTCTTTCTTTTTACAGTAAGTCTGCTAATTTAGGATAGTTTCTATTTTCAGTAAGTATCTATTTTTAGTAGCTTAGTAGGTTATCTTATTTTATTGCTAATTCTTATGAAAAACAAAAAAAAAAAAAGAAAAAAAGAGAGAAAATTATAAAAATACAAAAAAAGAGAATATCAGAAAAAAGGGTTAAGTCTTAGAAGCATAGGTTCAAAGTGACGAAAATTAGCACAGTCGTTACAAACTCTAAGTGTTTAGGCTTTCACACTTAATGCAACTAAAATTCTAAGTGTTATACTTCGTTTTAGTTTGATGTGTTGGTAGGCATAATACATATAGGGAGTCTCAAGGCAAATAAAATATTCAAGAAAAAGTAAAGCTTGTCACTAACTTAGATGTACGACCAATCGGTCTTAAATTTTATGTACAAGACACACAAACTTTGAGTCTAAATGAGGTATGCAAACTTTCTGGGGATGTATGGCAACATCAAATACATCTTAAAATGGAAAGAATAGAAAAATCATACAAAACTGAGAGTCGAAAACATGTAACTCTGTTGTACGTAAGTACAGACCTGTTGCCTCTGTTTAGATTCGGGTTGGCAAGATATGTCGCTTTGTTGTACGTCAGTACAGACCTGTCACCGCTGTCTTGCTAACTTTAAGAATAAACCTTAAGTCAAACTAAGACACTTTGTTGTATGAAAATACAGACCTGTGTCCGATGTTTGTCTTTTAAAGAAAGTTTGCAAATACCAACAAGTTAGAATCTTTGTCTGTGTGCCTTGATCATAAAAGTATGTCTATGTCTGAGTCACGTAAGATAATTTCTTGATAAATCAAAATGCCAAGGGATATTAAATGTAGAGTGTTTAAAGGGGTAAAATACCAACAATCGGCTTAATGGGTATTTCACGACAAACAATCAAAGGAATCAAAAATTCCTAAGTGTGAAAGTTTAAGTACTGAAAGTGAGTCTCTGACATCGCTATCTGACTGAACCTTTCTTAGACTATACTCATCAAAAATATTTTGTTTAGTATATAGCTTAGGTTGTAAATTTTAATAGGTATAGCTTAAGTCTAAGTTAAATTTTTAGTCAAAATTTTAAAATTTCATTTTTACTTAGTTTTTATTTTATTTTATTTTATTTTTTCTTAGTTTATTTTATTTTACTTTTATTTTTACTTAGGAAAAGGGTCAAAAATTACTGAGGGTGCATTCATAGTTGGACAAAATAAACACAGCGTGAAAAATCTTGTGCTTAGGGTAAAAGATTTGGCATAGTTTATCTCGTTACACAATACCGTAGAAAAGGTTGAAAAAGTTGAAGTTATTTCAAAATTTTCGAAAATTTTCTAAGTGTTTGGTGTTATTCGAGTTTAGGACAGACTCGAAATTTAGATGTTTCGAATCTGTCAGTAGATTCGAGTTTGGCCTTAGAGTCGAAGGTTGGTGGTATATATAGGTTAACAGTGAAGTCATTAACTCCTTACTGTTTTCAAATCTATATCCTCGAATCTATTTAGGCGATTTCGAATCTATTGCTCGAATCTATCGTTTTCCTCAAAAATGACAATTTGTCGAGTTTCTTGCCTTAGTGTTCGATTCTACTGGTAATTCTAGGTACAAACAACTTGGTTGTACAAGATTCATGTAGTTTTATACACCATTTTAGGCAAAATCATTGATTTTTGAAGGTTTATGGGTATAAATCGTGGTTTTCAAAATTACCAAGATTGGACCGATAAATAGTCAAATTAAATACACATATCTGTGATTAGTAACTAGTAGGACTAATGAATGTAATTTTCTGAGTCCAAAAAGGTTAAAATCAAGAGATTTGGTGTTGAGTAAGGCCGACGGTTCGAATCTGTTCCTGAGGTTTCTCGAGTCTGTCATTAAACTCGAGAAGGACACTAGATTCGAATCTGTCATCAAACTCGAAAAGGGGATTTAATTTATTCGAATATGTCTATTCGAATCTGTTACTTTATTTGAATTATTTAATTTAAATTTTATTAAACTTGTAGAAATTCTTTTGTGTTGGATTTTGTACTTAATCAAGTTCAAAATTAAACAAATTTGAATTTTGGCAAGTTTATTGATTTTTATTAATTCTAATAGTTTATTTATTGTGCAGATATGGCTGTTCGAGTTTTCGTGCCAAAGCACAATATGGTCCTTCACCCTGACCATCATCTCCCTGAGACGCAGGGATATCGTCAAATGTTGGATTTCCTAGTAGAATCTAGGATAGCTTTTGCCTTATCCCATAATATTCAGATTGTAATTCCATATGTTCGCCAATTTTATGATCATCTTCAGGTGGACTGCTCTATCACCCCGACAGTGCTAAGAACAAGAATCGCAGGGCAACCGTTAGTGTTTTCCGCGGATATGCTGCGTCAGGTGTTGCAGCTGGGTTCACAAGAAGAAGAGGCTGAGCCTATTGACTATCCACTGAGTATTAGGCAGGCAGCATTTCAAAGAATGGGTTACAGTTTGGATGTCACGAAGACTTCCTATATGAAGAGCGGGCTAATTGGCCAATGGAGATTTTTGGCTCATGTTTTCATGGTCCGTTTCGCAGCAAAGAAAGCTGGCTTTGATTACGTCGTCTAGAAGATCCAGTCTGGGATGATCGCGTTAGTGTATAATCGGCCATTCAGCTTTTCACATATGTTTTTCTCGAAATTCGTTCACCAAATTTCGGCGCCAGAGCAGCAACAATTTCTGCTGTATCCACGATTCATAATGATACTCATAAGACATTTCTTGCCGAATTTGCCGCCGCATAATGAAATCCAAAGTGTCGTGCTGATGGACAAAAGAATCTTTGCTGATTGCTCCTCGCACAGAGGAAAGCTGGCGGTTCCAGTCGAGGGACCGTTGTTTGGAGCTATTTTGGATAGGAATTTTGAGGCCCCAGATACTGCCAACTGGGCAGGGGAAGTTGAAGTTCAAGCCAGGCAGCCTCCACAACAACAAAGACAACAACCGCGAGCACAGCCTCAAAGGCGAAGACAAAGAGCGACTGCGAGTCAAACACAGGCATCAAGGCCTTCTACAAGCCAACACCCAGAAGTACAAGAGCCGGACCTTCGAATGTCCCAAGTGAAGCTGATCAGCTGTGCCAAACTCTAAATGAAATTTGGAAGGCAGGGCCTCATGCCAATGAAGATATAGCTGCAGCATTGGTGGGAGAATTACTTGAGCCTCCCGAGGGAGAAGAAGATGTGTTGAGAGATGTTGACGAATATGTGCCAGAGCAGACTGGTAATGATGACTCATCATCTGCCACCGAATCAGAAGAGATGGAGGAAATCGAAGTTGAAGCTCCAGAGTCAGAATCTACAGAACCTCATATTCAAATAGGAACTTATGGATCACGGTTAGTAGTTAATGAAGAAGCTTCAAGGAGGCGAGTAATAAGAGAGTCTGATGAATCCGATTTTAAGAGGAAGTTGCACCTTTAGTGACGAGGCAACGGGCCAAGCGTCATAGATTCATGCAAGGATCATCTTCAGCATCAGCAGATCAACCAGAAATTCAGCAACCTCAAACCACCTTTCCACCACCACCACCTCAAGATGAACCGTATATCCCATCGCCGATCATTCCAATGCCAATTCAATCCATCCCATCAACCTCATCCACATATGCTGAAAATCAAAGGTTTCTGCGCCTAAAGGATCGAGTTGACTTCCAGGAAATCCAAATCTTTGGACTAACAACGGCAATCAATGAAATTCAGAGTCATAACGCAAATCTTCATAACGAGAATGCCGATCTCAAAAAGATTGTGGAGAAAGTTCAGGAAGAGAACACGGAGCTAAAATCATTTGTAGCAGATCAGGCAGCTGAGATAAGGTCGATGTGCTCCCTAATTGAGCAGTTAATGAAAAATTTACAGGCTCAGGGGGAGACGTCGTGCCGAGATCAAGAAGTACAGAGGCCAAGGGATGATGATGAAGAAGATAACCAAGGCAATGATCCCAGCTCTCAAAGACAGGATGAGCCAGTAGATTTTTCTGCTGCTCAGGCTGCTCAATCTCAGGGGGAGCCAAGTCAAGCAGGAGGAGAAGTAGGAGAAGCGAGTTCATCTAAGCCTACGGATTTTGAGATTAGTGAGATGATAGATGCTCTCATGGATCTTGATGACGATCCGATGGATTTGGGTTTTGATTTTGAAGATGAAATGGAAGAGCTGGAAGAGGGTGAGTTTGTGCCGGAAAATATTGTTGACTGGAGATCAGATGATGAGGTATGTGCTGATGAGGACGATGAAGCTGATGAGATCGTCGTGCAGCAAAACCCTATCACTGATACATATATAATAGAAGGCAATGATGTTGTTAACGTAGAAGTGGTGAATGCTGCTTTAAATGCTCAGTCATCAACAGAAGAACCTGCTAGAGAGTTAACAAATGAAGAGAAATGAAAGTTGTGGTTCAGGGCTGAACAAAGGAGTTAGAGCTTAAAAAGAAAATGAGGGTGCCGGGTACTGGAAAGCTATCAGGAAGCATATTAAGCTGGTTCTTTGATCGAGAACTGCAGCTATTCATAATCAAGAGGAAAGACGGGCTCCAGTACCTGAGGCGAACTCTGAAAGCATTCAACTCACTGCCAAAGATTGAGATCAAGGCATTAGCGTGGAAAGACCTGATCAATATTGGCAATGATCCCTACGCAGATATAATAGCCAGAATCATAAGGAAAGAGGGAAGATCAAGAAAATTTGAACGCCTGAATCCAAGGGTAGGAAGAAGAGTAGAGGATCCTTATCATATTGATCCTCTAACTGGGCGACCATGGATGAAAATTCAATACAAACCCGTAAGGTGTCTAAGGAAGGTGCCGCTCAAGCCTATGCCACATAATGTCTTGAAGAATCTGCATTGGTGGTATGCTGAAAGTGAGACTGGAGAAGCGGTGATGGAAGATTTTGAAGAAAATGTTATTCTTAGAGTCTATGATCCTCTTCATCTGGTAAACCTTTCTAGAGATGATCTTCAAATTTTGCATGCTTGTAAGATTTCTACTGATGCTCATATGGATAGTGAGGCTAGGAAGTATGAGAATGTGGTTAAAGTATGTATTGAAAAGGGCTTGTATGCTGGAAGTAGTTTGAATAAATAATAAACAAAGTTCTTGATCAAATGTGTGAATTATTAGAAGCTATCGTCAAGGGGGAGTCTGTTGGTACACCCTGTGTGACGATAGCAGTCTAAGTGATCCAACATTGTGGTGTAGCAAGTATTAGATATATATGTTTATATATGGTTGATAATTATTATTGTTTGTGTGTTTGAACTTAATGTAACGTATTACAAGAAGTTCAAACATAAAGATCAAAGATAAAATCAATCATAAGGTAAATACATAAGTTTCAATACTTAGTTAATTGTGTTAAAATGTAGATTCGAAATGTCTAAGGACCAAGATTCGAATCTAGGTCAGATTCGAATGGGTCAGTTAGACAGATTCGAATATGCTCACTTAGGCAGATTCGAGAGTGTCAGTGAGGACAAACTCGAATGGGCCTTGGGCAGGATTCGAGTTTGGCCCATGACAGACTCGAATTAGCCTCTATAATTAGGGATAGACTCGAAATATTATCAGACTTTTTGCAGAATTCGAGAGTGATTAAGCAAAAGGCGATATCGAGTTTATCATCAGTGTTAGTGCCGTTTCGGAGAGAATCAGTTCGTAGGATCGTTCGTGTGTCGTTCGTTCAGCTTCTGATAGTCTCCGTGTTTCTTGGTGAGAGTTGTTTCCGTCTACCTGTTAACGAGGATTCCGCACTCGTTGACGGTTCCGTGTCTAGATAGATCTCGTAGTGTTAGACCTTACAGCAGTAATCTCATACAATATCAGGAATGAATAATAATACTCAAAGTCATATGATGTGATAATCAAATAGCTATCATGATCTACTGGGCAACACCGAACCATAGTGTGCGCAGATCTCAATCCAGCTGATAATATGAGTGTCAAATTAATCTAACATCAACAATCTGTCTCAACCGGAAATCTAGCATGTTAAATCTGAATATCTATAACTCACAGTTTCTGGGGTCTTTATCAAGCAGATGTATATATCCACCACCTGAGTTATCTCAGGATTTTATCTTTAATCTTTGTCAATCTGTTCTCTGTCAATTCTTTTCAAATCAGAGACCCGCTTTCAATTTTTTTAATCTTCAAATCTTTGTTCAGAATTTAACTGAACCTGTCCAGAATCAATTCATATCATATCATTAGCTTTTAGCTTTAAAATCATTCTTTTATCTGATTCTGATACTGATAACTCATCTATCTTTCTTTCGTTCATATTCTTTGTTTCATTAAATTTTTCAAAAGATCTATATATATATATATATATATATATATATATATATATATATATATATATATATATATATATATATATATATATATATGTAATCATGTTGCTTTGTTCATAATCTTTCATCATAAATATCATTTATTTATTTAAAATACCAAAATGGGCATCCGGGTTCGGAACATCCGAATTCGGGTCAATCCGGATTGGGTTCATCCGAAGTGGTACACAAATTCGGACCAACATCCATCCGGATTCGGACCGGATTGGTCATCCGAATTTGGATCAAATCGAAACTGGGACCAACCGAAGTAGGCATCCGAATTCAAGTAGGGTCTGAAGATAGCATAACATTCGAATTAGTCATCATCCGAAATATAGGGATCCGAAATGGGGCACCATCCGAATTCGGATCCCAAACTTAGCATTTTTTTTCCACATTTGTTATTGGTGTCCTTGGTCACATTCATACGGATTTTACATAAATTGTACCAAAACTCATATATATTAACATGCAACTTTATATTATGTTATATTATCATTCTTGGGTTAATTTTATATACTTTTTCCTATCAAAAACATTATAATTTTATCAAGATCATCCAAAAATGACCATTTTTATCAAGAACACAAAGTAATACAAAATTCCAATTTTTACTTACTTTGAATAATCTATCCTTCTAATTTTTGTTTCTTTAACATCTATCAACTTAATTTCATCATAATCTACAAAAATCTTAAACATGCAACACATATTTTTCATCTTTTAAGTCCTTGGTTTCGGTTTTTCTCAAAACCGAACCAAAATCTTAAAATCTTAAAATTTAATCAAGAATTACCTCTAAATCTTGTTGTTTGACGATGATTGTTGCTTCTTGTAACCTTCAATTGTCTTCAATTCATCATTAATTTGCAAAATTATGGAATTTATGAAGGTATTGTGAAGTTGCCGTAATATAGAGAGAGAGTAGAGAGAGAAAGTAGATTTCTTAAATGGTGTTTTAAATTACCATTAATTTGGTTTATATATCTCATTTTGACATTATGTGTAATTAACCCACTAAACCTTTGTATTTTACATCTCTTTTAATCATTAAATACTTTATAACATAAATATAATTTAAAATCATATTTAATTAATTAAATTCCATTAATCAATTAAATTAGAAAACAATTAATGTAATAAAATTACATTATTAGCTCCAAATACTGAGAATATAGTTGGGTCAAAAGCTAGGTTGTTACAGACTATCACTAGGTTCTATCACTTACTGACTGAGTTGGATAATCACGATGTCGAGTATCGTGAATTAGAGAAGATTGAGAAACTTCTTGATGCTTTACCAGCGAAATGGGAGATGTACGTAGCGCTCATAAAGCATGATGAAGAGAAATTCGAAACTCTTACTCTCGAAGGAGTCATAGGAATGCTGAGGGCTTATAACTTTCAGTTGCTAAAGTAGGAACGGGAATATGACCAAGTACAAGATCCGGACATGTATTTTGGAAAGTCCAAACCTTCAGTTGCAAGTGAACTGAAAACAGCTACAGCATTCTAAACGGGCGAAGCATCGACTCCAGTGGAAGTAGAAGACTCAGGCAGCCGGGCTTTCTTAAGGTATTCTAAACAGGAAGAGAAACCGACTCAAACAACATCTACTTCTCAACAGTACACAAAGATGTCTATGAGTGCACAATCAACCGAATCTCATCTGAATCATCTGGCTTCGTTTGTTGCAGCATATGGAAATTGTGTGCAAGGTAAAATTAACGATCCTGCGTTATGGGAAGAGGACTATGATCAGGTGGATCCTGATGATCTGGAGGAAATGGATCTTCAATGGCAACTGGCCATGTTGACTCAAAGGGTCAAGATATTCATAAAATGGACAGGCAGAAATCTGAACGTTAGCACCAATAAGATTGGATTCAACAAATCCAAAGTTAAGTGCTATAACTGGCAGGGGTTAGGACATTTTGCTCGAGAGTGTCAAAGACCCAAGGTTGAAAACTATCAGAATCAATCTCAGGGGAGATATCAGCCTGCTAATTCGGGTAATCAAGCGAACATCGCTGGTCTATTAACTAACATATCATCGGACAGACAACTTGATGGGACGTACGACTGGAGTTCACATCCAGAGACTAATGCTAGAGCCATCATGGCTGAAGTAACAGAGTCTGGGGATGACAGAGCAGAGGAAGTAACAGAGGACAGAGAACAGAATGATACAAGTCCTGTGTTGGTGGAGAAGTCAGATAATCAGACCGTTCTAGAGTTTGCCATGCAGATGGCTAACGTGGAGTCTGATCATACAAAGGTAATTCTGAAACTTTTCTACATTCCGTGATTTATGTGTTTTATGTGCTACTTCTATTGATAGATTAAATTTAGTGCTAGAAACACATAGTAATTTAACTGCTCAAATTGAATCCTTATAATCAGATAATGCTAGCCTCCTAGATATAGAAGAAGATCTTAGGAATAAGCTGAAAGCAGATGCTCAAGATGTAATAGTTCTAAAAGACAAACTAAGTGAGCAGTGTGTCAGGATAGAAATGATGTATGAGCATCTTGAGGCTTTAACCAAAGACCTAACTATTAAAGAGGGAGATCTAGCTGAAGCTAGGGTTAAGGTTGCAGAGGTAAATAGTAAGGTAGAAAAGTTTAGGAACTCTTCACTGAATCTAGGGAAAATCTTAGATGCACAACGTCAATATAAGAAACCAGTAGGTTTAGGGTATAAAGAGAGTCCTCCACCGTTTAATGATAACTATGTGCCTCAGCCTCAGGATAAATCTGATAAGCCAGTTGAATCAGAGGTAGCAACTGAGAAAGTATCTGAATCTGATAAGGATAAATCATCTAAGGTGACTGCCAATAATGCTACGATTAAGAAAGTCAAGTTTGTGCAGTCTTCTGGTGACAAAATTCTAGGAGAAGCTAAACCTAGGTTCATAATCAGAGAGAGGAAACGGTCACGATAGTTGAAAAGCAAGAACATGACACAAGTGAGACACCAAAGTCAAAGGGCACTAATAATAAGTCTATTGATAAATGTCTTGTTTTAGATGTCATGAAAGGTGTCATGTTGCGTCTAGTTGTCCATATAGGAAGGTAGAATCTACACCTAATGTTGGAAAGCCTGAACAACATAAACACTCACCAAGTGTAGCAAGCATAAGTGGTTCTCAAAACAATGAGAAGATTGTGCATGCCACACCAAAGACTGCTGTTAGACAAACACATGTGTCAGGTAGACCAAATTAAGTGGTTAGGGCTAATTCACAGAATAGAGTCCCTAATCAATCTAGGTCAGGACCTCAACAAGTTTATAGGAGCACAACACCTAGAAGAGCTTACACTCCGGTTAGGTCACCAATCCTGTAAGACATCAGACACCAGGTAGAGCCCAGGGATATCAATCTGAAATGCCCTATAATAGAAATTATTCGATGGCTCAACAGCAAATGCCTAACCAAAGGCCAAGAGTGAATTTAAGTCACTCTACACCACAACAGGTTCTCAATCAAACACCTAAGTCACCTGAAAGGAGAGATGGGTTTTTGAAGGAGTTCAAGTATGTGGATGAGAACGGTATTACCAAGTCAGTCATGGCATGGGTTCCTCGTGATAACTAACTTGTTTTCTTTCATGTGCAGGAGTTAACTACAGGTCTCAACAACAAGTGGTTCGTCGACAGTGGTTGCTCTAGACACATGACTGGGGAAAGAAGTCTACTCACAGACTTCAAGGGAGGGAACAAGGGTTTTGTATCATTTGCCGGGAACAAAGGAGGAAATATCACTGGAACAGGAGTGATTACTAATGGGACTATCACACTTGATCAAGTATATCATGTTGATAGACTTGCTCACAATCTCATTAGTGTCTCTCAGATCTGTGATAAGAAGAATTCAGTGTTGTTTACTGATACTGAGGCATTAGTGTTGAAGCCGGGATTCCAAATTCCTGAAGAGTGGATTATGATGAGAGCCCAAGGAAGAACGATTTGTACATACTAGAGATGAACATCTCCGATTCATCGATGGGAACGATCTGTTTGTTATCTAAAGCTTCAGAGACCGAATCAGTCTTATGGCACAGACGCATGGCACACTTGCACCTGAGGAAAATGAACTACATCACTAAACATGGACTGGTGCATGGTGTTCCGGTGAAGAGTTTTCAGTTTGAAAACAAGTGTGTACCATGCAAGAAAGGCAAACAACACAAGAAGTCACACAAGTCAAAGACTCAGAACTCTATAGCTTCCACTTTCGATTTATTGCATATGGACCTTTTCAGACCAATCAACAAAAGGAGTATCGGTCGTAGTTGGTACTGTTTAGTTATCATTGATGATTACTCATGATTTTCATGGGTTTTCTTTTTAGGTACGAAGGACGAGACAGCTGCAAAGTTGATTGGGTTCTTAGACCAAGTCGAAAACTCCTACGGGACGAGGGTAAAACGTATCAGGAGTGATAATGGAACAGAGTTTACAAACACAGTAATTGGTGAATATTGCCTATCTAAAGGCATAGTGCATCAATTTATTACACCTTATGAGCCACAACAAAATGGGGTGGCAGAACGGAAAAACAGGACTTTGATTGAGGCAGCAAGAACCATGCTCTCGGATTCAAAGCTTCCAACCATGCTTTGGGGGGAGGTAGTGAATACCGCTTATCATGTTTTAAATCGGGTCCTTACTGTCAAATCATTGAACAAAACCTGTTATGAAGTTCTGAATAAAAGACCACCAAATTTAGCTGGCTTCGAACCGTTTGGGGTACCGTGTACATTAATGAAAACAAAACATCAACCTAAGTTTGGTGAAAAGGCTAACGAAGGTTATTTCCTAGGTTATGTGCCTAACTCACCAAACAAAAGGGTTTTTAACAAATCAAGCGGTACGGTAGAGATTGTGTATAACATTGATGTAACAAGTTATACACATGAACCCCAAACTGGTCCGGAATGGATATTTGATTATGACAAATTGTTTGAATCATTTAACATTCCTTTGGATGGACATGCATGTAGAATTGAACATGACTTATCGTCATTAAATCTGAATGACGACGGTCAAGGTTTTCCAAAGATGAGCATTCCATCAACTTCTGAGCCTACATCGACAAAAGAGTGGTCTCCTGCGGAGAATGATTCTGAGTTACCTACAAACGAGAATCAGACTACAAATTCTAACTCTGAGGACAGTGATCATGAGGAAGAGAATGTAGCGTCTGAAGTCGTTCCCCCGTTAGGTGATATAGGGTAAAACTTAGGAGATAATCTAAGGGTCGATGAGATCGAAACATCGAGGATAAACAAGGATCATCCGATTGAGAGCATCATAGGAAATTCGAATGCTAGTGTGAGAACTAAGAGTAGTTTGAATAACAACACAGTGCTGTTGTCGATGATTAATGACTCCGAGGCTTTTCACACTTGCCTTTATTCGTGCTTCATCTCACAAGTTGAGCCGAAGAATGTGCAAATGGCACTAAAAGACAACTCTTGGGTTGAGGCGATGCAAGAAGAACTGTCATAATTCAGAATGCTTGAAGTGTGGGAGTTAGTTTCGTTACCTTGAGGAGACGTTGCAATAGGAACCATGTGGGTTTTTTAGTGCAAGAGAGATGATCGGGGTATTGTAACTCGCAACAAGGCAAGGCTTGTAGTAAAGGGTTTCAACCAAGAAGAGGGAATCGATTACAACGAAGTGTTTGCGCCAGTGGCAAGGCTTGAGGCAATCCGTTTGTTTCTAGCCCTTGCATCCTTCAAAGGATTTAAAGTCTATTAACTTGATGTAAAGAGTGCCTTTCTGTATGGAAAGGTGAAGGAGCTGGTGTATGTCGAACAACTGCCCGGGTTTACAGATCCAAAATATCCAGACAAAGTGTATCGTCTTGATAAGGCTCTGTATGGATTGCATCAGGCACCCAGGGCGTGGTATGAGACACTATCAACTCATCTTTTGGACAACGGGTTTGAAAGAGGGAGAATTGATAGTACATTGTTTGTGAAGAGAAAGGGTGAACATTTTATCTTGGTACAAGTGTACGTTGATGACATTATTTTCGGGTCATCAGACGAGCAGATGTGCAAAGATTTTGAGAAGGTGATGAAGTCAAAGTTTGAGATGAGTGCTATGGGAGAGCTGAAATTCTTTCTGGGTTTGCAAGTTGAACAAAGGAAGGAGGGTATGTTTATCCATCAGAAGAAGTATGTCTATGATATTCTGGAGCGCTTCGGGATGGAGGGAACAAAGCTGACTGCTCACTTTAGCACACCGATTCAAGTGAATCACAATCTCAGACCGGGTACAAAAAGTGATACTGATGTGGATCCGACTCTATATCGGGCCATGATCGGGTCACTTATGTATTTAACTGCTTCTAGACCTGATGTTTGTTGTGTGTATTTGTGCTAGGTTTCAAGCCAATCCGAAAGAAATGCATATGAAAGCTGTGAAGCGGATTCTAAGATACCTCAACTCAAAACCGAAGCTGGGACTTTGGTATCACGCGGATGGTGATCTGGAATTGGAATCATCACGGATTCAGACTATGGAGGTTGCAGCTTGAATTGAAAGTCAACAATTGGAGGTTGTCAGTTCCCTGGAGGGAGGCTCGTATCCTGGCAATGCGAGAAACAGACTTCGGTAGCCGTGTCAACGTGCGAGGCCGAATATGTAGCTGCTGGTAGTTGTTGTTCACAGGTTTTGTGGATACAACAACAATAACGGGATTACGGTTTGACTTACACTCATACTCCCGTTAGGATAGATAACCAATCTACAATTGCTATAACTAATAATCCAGTTAAACACAGTAAAACAAAGCACATAGACATAAGACATCATTTTATACGTGATTGTGCTGAAAAGAACTTAATGAAACTGGTAAAAGTGGCAACAGAAGATAACAATGCTGATTTATTCACTAAAGCTTTTGATAAGTCATGCTTTGAATTGTTAGTTCAACTGAATGGTACGCGTATTCTAGAGTAACTTGACCTTAGTATATTTTCTTTCTTTTTATAGTAAGTCAGTAGTTAAGTAGAATTTATTTCCTTTTATAGTAAGTTTAGTAAGTTACTTTATTAGCTTACTCTTATTTATGAAAAACAAAAGAAAAAAGAGAGAAATCCATAAAAAGCTCAAAAAAAGAGAATATTAGAAAATAGAGTTAAGTCTTAGATACATAGGTTCAAAGTGACGAAAATTAGCACAGTCAATACAATCTCTAAGTGTTAAGCTTTCACACATAATGCACCTTAAACTCTAAGTGATATACATTTTCTAGTTCGATGTGTTGGTAGGCATAATACACAAAGGGACTTTCAAAAGCTAATAAAATATTCAAGAAAAAGTCATATCTGTAACTAACTTAGATGTATGACCAAATGGTCTTAATTTTTATGTTAGAAACATACAGACAATGATTCTAAATGAGATACACAAATTTTCTAGGAGATGTATAGCCACATCAGATACATTTTAAAGAAAAGAAAAGAAAAATTATGATAGTAAGGAGAGAGTCAAAACAAGTCACTTTGTTGTACGTAAGTACAGACCTGTTACCTCTGGTTTGACTCGAGTTAGCAAGATAAGTCGCTTTGTTGTACGTCAGTACAGACCTGTCACCACTGTCTTGCTAGCTTTAAATAAACTTTAAGACAAACTAAGACACTCTGTTATATGTAAATACAGAACTGTGTCCAACGTTTGCCTTTTAAAGAAAATTTGCCATACCGAAAAGTTAAAATCATTATGTGTATGCCTTGATCATAAAAGTATGTCTAAGTATGTGACACGTAAGGTAGTTTCTTGATAAATGAAAAGGCAGAGGGATATTCCTAAGTGTAAAATGTTTAAAGGGAAAATCATACCAATAATCGACTTGGAATGTATATCACGACAAACAATCAAAGGAATCAAAAATTCCTAAGTGTGAAAGTGAAATACTGAAAGTACGTTTGACATCGCTATCTGATTGAACCTTCTTTGACTTTCTCGCCAAAAATATTCAGTTTAGTTTAGGTCGTAAAGTTTGTAAAAGTAGTTTTGAGTAGATTAAGTTTAATATTTCATTCAAATTTTACTTTATTGTATTTTATTTTAAATCATTTTAATTTATTTTTAATTTATTTTAATTTATTTTATTTAATTTATTTTATTTTTTAAAGTAGGATAAAGGTCAAAGGTACTAAGATGCATTCTAGTTGGAAAAACAAAATTTGCGTGATAATCAGTTGCTAAAAGTGAAGGGTTTCGTGATAAGTTGAAAAGGTTGAAAATTGTTCAAAGTTTTTCAAAACTTACGGTATGTTGAAAAAGTTGAAAATTGTTCAAAGTTTTTCAAAACATACGATGTTGTGACTGTTTAACGAAGATAACGACTGTTTCTCTCAAACTTAATTCTAGCGTTTGGTTTACGTTCTAAACCATCAAAGAATGTAAGTAAGGAGAGTTTCATTGCATTTTTATCGTTGAATAATGGTTTTTAATGTCCTACTAACATATTATGACTTGTTTCATGTGTTGATTAAGTCTATATAGTGTTACAATTGGAGTTTTTACAGAATTACAGATTCTTCAACTGACAAAGGCGATTCATGACCTTCAACATCTTAATGCCCAGTTGGATCAGACAGAGACTGATCAGCAGCAGCAGATTGCAAATCTGGAGGCTATACTAGATAACTTGTTGAAAGATCGTCCATCTCAGGGGGAGAAATTGTAGAGAAGTCAAAGAAGATGGCCGAACAGTGAGCTGGTAGGTCTTTCAACGCAACAATTTGCTCAGCTTGCTGATCCTCAGGGGGAGTCGGTGTTCATAGCCGCTGACAAGGGAAAAGACAAGGATTCAGATACAACAAAAGTAACTGAAGATAATGTCTGATCGGAGCATTGTCAGAGTTAGATGAAGATGAAATGAGGTTCGTCTTCGAAGATAACTTAGAACAGGAGGATCTTGAGGATTGAGCTTTTATTCCTAAAGATATACCTGATTGGAAGTCACTCGATGAAGGTGTTATGAATGAAGATCAGAATGTGATAGATCTAGAGATGCTGAAATCTACACTAAATGATGAATCAGATTTTGAAGTGTGAAGTGATTGATTTAGCTTGGAAGGACCTATTAAATCTAGGAAGATGATTCTTATGCTGAGGAGTTTGCAAAAACTATCAGAAGGGAGGGTCGTTCTGGAAGATTTGAGAAGTTAATCTCAAAGTTGGTAGAAGAGCTGTGGTTCAAATAAGAAAAGGTGATTTCGGTATTCATAGAGTAATGAATATCTACTAGAAGCTATCGTCAAGAGGGAGTCTGTTGATACACCCGATGTGACAATAGCTATCTAGTTTTGGTATTTATGGTCTCTGAATCTGATAGTCTATTACGATCAATGAACAACAACTAGAAGCTATCGTCAAGGGGGAGTCTGTTGGTACATCCAGTGTGACGATAGCAGTCTAGTTTTGTTATTGATATCATGACTGTGTATGATGTTTACATTTGCATGGTAAGTTCTAGACTATCATATTAAGTTCAAAGGAACAAGTTCAAAGACAAGTTCAAAGGAACAAGTTCAAGCATGAGTTTAAAGATAAGTTCAAAGGTCATGGTTCGAACTTGTGGAGGACAAGTTCGAAGGGCCTTGGGCTTAGTCGAACTTGTCCTTGGCAAGTTCGAACCATGTGTTATAATTAAGGGTTAATTCGTTTTGATTAACAACTTTTGCAGAACTTTGGCAGAATTCGAATTGGGATTAGTGCAGAGGCGATCTCGAACTTGCAAGGTGTTTGAGAGTTTGTTCTTGGAGAGAATCACGTGTCGGGGCGTTCTAGTGTTCGTCTATCACAGTGTGTGTCTCCGTGTTTAGTGTGCGTGGTCTATCCGTCAAGCCGGTAACGAGGATTCCGCACTCGTTGGACGGTGTCGCGTCAAGATAGGATCCGTAGGAAGACGACCTTACAGTTTTTCCATTAGAATGCATGAAAATAACGACCATACCTTCAAAAAGAGATCATTCCATCGTCATCGTCATCTTCGTTGGAATCATTGTTGCATCATCATCATCGCCAAATCATTATCCTCATCGGTTGTTGGTGGTGGTTTCGCAGCCAAGAAAAGTGGATTGCAGTGGTGTGGTGGCCGGTAGAAGGAGAGAGGGGGAGGGGGAGGGGGAGCCAAGTGAGAGAGATGATGGAGGGAGATAAAGAGGGAGTGAAATTAGGAAATGTAGTTAATGTTTGATTTGTTTCCTAATAATCTTTAAAATAAATTAATATCTTTAATTAATTAATGGTAAATATATCTAGTATTCCTAAAATACCCTTAATGCATTTTTAGTTCCCGAGTTTTTCAATGCATCGAGTTTTCCCATTGAAGCTCAATATATATATATATATATATATATATATATATATATATATATATATATATATATATATATATATATATATATATATATATATATATATATATATATATATATATATATTCAATTGAGAACTTTTGTGCATCAATGTACAAAAGATTATATACCATCCATTAGATCAGAAAATTGTGTGGATTAGATTAAATGACAAAAGAGTAAATAGGTGGAAAAATTTTATGCATCTTGTGCATTGCAAAACAAACATGGAAGGACATTTGGCGAATGTACATACCTCATTAAATTTAATATTCTAACTAATAAATGCTAAAATAAATCCACTTGATACACTGTTAAATTTAACAAAAATTACACATATTCAAAAAAAGATGATGGATATGTTGATGCATTTCATGTTCATCGTTCAATTCGTGATGCATCTCGACTTTATCTATATAAATTTGTGATGCATCAATGTTAATTATCAACATTGTGTTCATCGTTCATCATCATCGTCCAATATTCATCTATGCATTGTGTGATGCTGTTATGCATCATCATTGTTCACTATCATCAACTTCATCGTTTATCATCCATGTTCATCATTCATCATTGTTCATCATCCATCTATGCATCGTCATCATCATATTCATTGTTCATCATCCATGTTCATCATTCATCGTCGTTCATGTTCACCGTGTTTTTACTGTATCATTCATCATCGGTCGAAAGAGGGGGATCGTGGTGGCGGTGGTGGTCCTTCTAGCGGCCGAAAGGGAGAGGGGAGAGGCGAGATACAGAAGAGAGATGGAACCGTGGTGGTGTGCACCGCCGTGAGCGGCGATGATCCTTCTAGCGGCTGAGAGGGAGAGAGGGAGAGGCGAGAGAGATAAAGGGAGATGAAATCGTGACGGTGGTGGTATGCGCCGCCGTGGGAGGTGGTGGTCTTGCAACCTAGAGGGAGAGGGGGAGAGGAGAGGAGAGAGTGTGTGTTTGTGTGTGTGTGAAGGGTTGAGAGAAAAAGGGGGGGGGGCGGGGGGGGGGGAGGGAAAGTGGGAGTAAGTTATGGAAATGTAGTTATTATTGATTTAATTTCCATAACTTTTATTTCCATATATATAATTTCAATATATTTTGTATACCTTAAATGTCATTTATGCACCATTGTTAGATTATTCGATGCATAAAAGTTCCCCAAGATTCCTTGGTGCATAAAAGTTCTCAATTGAAACTCAATCTCTATACACACACACACACACACACAAACTTTGTGCTACTTTTATAGTCAAAAGTTTATTGAGTTATTATAATTTATTTAGCAAAACTAGTTTTTATCAAAGTATATTTATCAATCACGATAAAGTAATCGAAGTATAAATTTGAGTTTTAAAATTCATTAAAAATCTGTTTTTCCATCATGATTACTTGGATTATTGTATATGTAAATAAATAAAATATTATTTTATACTTTCATGAAGATTATTATAGGGGAGTACATTATTTGGTTTGAATTTTAAGAAACCGAAAACCAAACTGAATTTAAAAATGGTTTTCGGTTTGGTTTGGATCCAAATCGAATTTCATAATATAGTTTCGAATTGATGATCGGTTTTGCCTTTTTCAAACCAAACCAAACCGAATTTTATTTTTACTTTAAAAAAAATAATATTCACCTTAACTCTTATACATCACGGTTTCAGTTCACACCAAATACTTTCACAAACACATTACACATACGTGATACGCCGCGCCCACCTCCAAACCCTAGGTTACGACTTCATGAAATCTGCCCTCTATTGTCTCTCCGGTGAATCGACGACAGTGAAATCAACATTGAGACTGAGCGACTAAGGTCTGTCATCTTCTCCGACTAAGCCAACGAGGTCTGTCATCTTCTCCGACTCAGACATAGGTCTGGTACCCTGATTTCTTTTGCTCTTCGTTTAAGATTTGCCCAGTTATGGGTTAACATTAAGGTCTGTCAGAGGTACTAGACCTCCAATTTCTTTTGCTCTTTGTTTACGATTTGCTCTTTTTGAGTCAAAGTTTACTACACATATCTTCTAGCTTTGCTTCTTTTTGAGTTTTGTAGTTGACTGGTGGCTGGTACCACCGATTTGGAAATTACCACCTCGTGTAATCTAGCAGCCACATTCACCAAAATAATTTAGCTTGCATGATATAGACTTAAAATAGGGCGTCTTTATCTAAAAACAAGGTCATTTCTCATACTTGATGAAATTTAGGTCAGCTCTTTGTCATAGACAGCTCTTGAAACAATGGTAAATGTAACAACCTAGCTTTTGACTTGACTTTATTTTCTGCTTTCGATTCAATAATGTAATTTTACAACATTATTTGTATTGTAATTTTAATTAAGTAATGAAAATATTTAAATAAGATAAAATTAAATTAGTGATGATAAAATGAAGATAAATCTGTATTTGAATGAAAATCAGATGTGGAGGGACCAAATGTGTCAATATTCGAAAGTTTAGAAATAAAAGACCAAAAGTCTTTATTTCCTCATTTCATCACCAATTGAAATTCTCTCAAATTCTCTCAACATCTCTCTCTAAAAATCTGCTGGAAATCAGAATCAGAGGAAGAAATTCGTGGATTAACTGAAGTATATCAAGAATCAAGTGAAATTTAAGGTAATACAACTAAATTCTAAGTTGTAGTTTGTATTTTTAAGAATTTAAATGTACAAATTCGAATTTATAAATCTGTAGAAATTATGTTATGTGATTGAAATATTGGTTAGAAATCATGTAATGAAACCCATAAATGATTTAGAAACAGAAATCGTAGCTTAAATCGTCCAAAAAGATCAAAAATCTGAGTTTTTATAAACTTTTGTGTTCTTGAGAAAATTTCAATATTTTGGACAAATCTGGACGATTTAATGTGTTAGAGATAGGGAAAATAGTGTAGAAACACCCCAAAATTTATAATATAACGTTGGATTTAATTGCATGTTAGTATAATTGACGATTGATGAATTTTTGATAAAACCCGTAAGTTGCGACTTGCATATCTGCAAGTGAACTCGGCGAGTTCATAGGGAACTCGGCGAGTTCCCAAGAACAGCTTGAACATTCTTCAAAAATTCATAAGTATCGGATCCGAATTCGGTTGGGACCCGAATTCGGATGAAAACCCGAAATAAGTCTTGGTCCGAAATAAATTAGAACCCATCTCGGATGGACCCGAATTCGGATGGGTCAGCATAATTCGGATGGTCCGAAATCCGGTTCTCTATCCGAAGTTCGGATGTGAACTCGGCGAGTTCACCGAGCTTACTCGGCGAGTTCTCCAATTTTCTGTGCATTTCGGATCTGATCCTAATTCGGATGATCCTTAGATCCGAATCCGGATGTGGGTTGGTCCGAATTTGTATATATATATTTTAATATTCTTTAAACACAAGAATCATTAATCCAAGAGGGAAGAATAAGGAATTATCAGTCAGAATCAGATGAAAATAAGAATATGAAGACTTTAAAGTCAAAAGATTATGAAATTTACAATGATGTAATATTATTCTGGACAGGTTCAGATAAATTCTGAACAAAGAGTTAAAGAATTACAGAATTAAAGATTGAAAAGGCAAAGCCAGAGTTCAGAAAGATTAAAGATAAATCCTGGGATAACCCAGGAGGTGGATTATAAATCTGCTTGATAAAGACTACAGAAACTGTGAGTTATAGATATTCAGTTTTTCATGCTAGACTTTCGGTTGAGATATATTGTTGATGACAGTTTATTTGACATTCATGAATGCTCAGCTGGATTGTGACCTGTGCACACCATGGTTCGGTGATGCCCTGTGGATCATGATAGCTAATTTGACTTATTATTTCACATGACATTGTACTTATAGTTCATTTCATATGTTATTGCTATCATGACTTTGATCACTATGCTTCTTTATTGATCGCATCATTTGACATATTGATTCAGCTTAGAATAATTAGCTTTATCGGTCTATTGTTCTAGACCTAGCTATGTCACCAGTTCTATTGAACTTGGTATTGATATTCCGATGTTCCCCCATGAAGACCGCTGGTAGCTAGCCCAGCATGAGTGGATAGCTTCCACTAAAAGCGTGAGCGTGGGCTGAACATCATCCGATTCCCTGAGTTCTATATCTCAATCATTGAGTGGCTGTAGCGGCAGTCCAGACATATCACGCTTTGACCCATGATCCGCTTGATTAATGCATGTAACCTGAAAATCTATATTCTCACTAAGCCTTGATTACCAGTTGTTGTTTAATATTTTACAGGAAAAGATAAAGGAAAGTCACCTGCAGGACCTAGTTCTTAGGTCTTACAAGATCAAGATTGAAGTATTCTATAGACCACTACTCAACAAAACCCTTCGGTACTGATTGGCAGAAGATACTTGTGGTGGTCTGGGTAGATTTGAATTGATCATATGATGACATGTATTAGATTAGATGGTACCCTTTATTAGTTTATTTTAAAAATTGTAATCTGAACTAAAATTGTATTAAACTTATCCTAATGTTTGTACTTGTAATCTGAAATTCCGCAACTTAAATTACTCTATCTTAGTTATGATTGATATCGTGTTGCATGATGTGGGACCTAGACTCTGAGGACTGCCCCGTAAGGGAAGGTCTTCACAGGATGGTATCAGAGCCCATAGTTTGAGTGAATCAAGTATTACGTGAGTATACTTGGTCTCAAACTGAAGCAATACATATGTATCAATCATTTAGGTGGTTTGAACTGAGATAGGATGTACAGACTGTTAGGATGGGGAAAAAGGGTACATAGATCTAAGTCTATAAACTGATAGTTAAATGATTTTAATTTTCAGTAGAAGATGTCAGGATCAGGATCAGGTGACATACCAAGCAACATGAACCCACAACAAATGTATGAAATGATGCAACAACTACTAGCTCAGCATTCTGAACAACAAAATAAGTATATGCAAGAACAGCTTCAGGCTAGAGATGAGGCTGAAGCAAAAAGACGCGCTGACAAAAAGAACAAAAGAAAAGATAAACAAATCCAGAACGATGAATCTGATTCTGATAACTCTACTCCGAATGCCCAAATTGAGCAGCCGAAAGGCTGTAAGTTCAAGGATTTTAAAGCTAGCGGTGCCCTTAACTTCGAGGGTACAGTCAACCCAATCCAGGCGATGGATTGGATAAGTCACACTGAAGAAATTTTCAGAATCTCCGATTGCTTGGAGTCCAAGAAAGTGAGTTATGCATCTGCTCTGTTCGTGGGTGCTGCCCGTGCCTGGTGGAAAACCCAGAGAAGTATTTATGGCGAGGAGGTCATCCAGACTCTTGAATGGGAACAGTTTCTTGAAATGTTCAACGCGAAGTATTGTCCTGCGGATCAACAAGACAAGATGGAGGTTCAACTGATGCAGTTAACCCAAGGCACCAAGACTGTAGACGAGTACGAGCACGAATTTTCACGGCTCTGTGGATATTCTTCATATCAGGTAGCTACGGAAGAAAGGAAGATGAACCGATTTCGTGGAGGACTTAACCCGAAATATCGACACCCAATGAGCGCAATAAAGTACAATTCATATCTCGAAATGGTTGAAGCGGCAAGGCAAATTGAAAGGGGATATTTAGAGTACGGCGATCAACTCTACGCTCCATCAATGAACCCGACTTGTCCATCTCCCCCAAAGAAGCAAAGATTTGGCAGATTCTTCAAGCCCAACAAGTTCTAGTCCCAGCAACCCCAACAATCTCAGCAATACAGTTCGCCACAGAAAGTCCAAGCTTATTCGCTTACAAATGAACCACGGTTCTGCAAGAGATGCAGAAAATCGCATATGGGATTGTGTAATCCAGACGATGTCACGTGTTATGTGTGTAGCAGAATCGGCCATAGCAGAGAAGAGTGCCCCCAACGAGGTCTTGGTTGTGCTAAATGCGGAAAGCGTGGTCACTTCATGTATCAGTGCCACAGTGGACAACGAGGTCAATCACAGTCATCAGCTGGAGGTTCTACAATGAAAAGCTCAGCTGCAACTCCAACTGTTAGGACCCGCGCCTTCCAAATAACGGCGGAGGAAGCGAAAGAAACCCCGGATGTGGTTACCGGTACGTTTTTATTAAACTCAATACCTGCACGTGTGTTATTCGACTCCGGTGCAAGCCGTTCATACATCTCGACTATTTTTGCGCAAAGATTATCTATGTTTCCTTCAAAGCTTCCTGTTATACTTGACATAGAGACAGCCAGTAACAATTACGTTGTGGCTGATTCCGTTTATCGAAATTGCACATTACTCGTTAATCACGTTGTATTTAACCTCGATCTTATCCCGATACCGCTAAAAGAGTTCGACGTTATCATCGGCATGGATTGGTTAACGAACAATGAGGCTACTATTGTCTGCAACCGCCGAATCATCCGAATCAAGACTTCAGACGGCCGAGTGTTAGAGATTAAAGGCGACAAGCGTAAAGGTGCTCATTGTTTTATATCGGTTGAGAAAGCGCGTAAATATCTTTCTAAGGGTCACGAATCTTATCTTTGTTATGTCTCGTCTGAATCCACCCCGGAAGCCAACAAGAAATCAGTGTATGATATTCCGATCGTCTGTGAGTTCCCAGACGTATTCCCTGATGACATTTCTGGAGTGCCACCGGAACGACAAGTTGAATTCGGGATCAACTTAGTTCCTGGTGCGGCTCCCATCGCTAAAGCTCCCTACAGACTTGCGCCTGCAGAAATGCAGGAAATGTCAAAGCAATTGCAAGATCTGTTAGAGAAGGGATTTATCCGACCGAGTTCATCTCCGTGGGGTGCACCTGTCTTGTTCGTAAAGAAGAAAGACGGAACTCTCCGAATGTGCATCGACTATCGTGAGTTGAACAAAGTCACGATTAAAAATAAATATCCTCTGCCCAGAATTGATGATCTATTTGATCAGCTACAAGGAGCCAGCTATTTCTCAAAAATCGATCTTCGTTCTGGGTATCATCAGCTAAAAGTTAAAGAGGAGGATATTCCAAAGACAGCCTTCCGAACAAGATATGGTCATTACGAATTTCTCGTAATGCCTTTCGGATTAACGAATGCACCAGCGGCGTTCATGGACCTCATGAATCGAGTGTGCAGACCAATGCTGGATAAGTCAGTTATCGTATTCATAGACGATATTCTGATTTACTCCAAAACGGAGGCTGATCATATTGTTCATCTACGTCAATTGCTAGAGTTATTGAGAAATGAAAGACTCTATGCAAAATTCTCAAAGTGCGAGTTCTGGCTCAGACAGGTAAAAATCTTACATTGTCTCGAGTTATTTCTTAAAGCGTTCGTTATTTCAAAACTTGAATTCTACTTTGATTTCTTTTTAGATTCAATTCCTTGGCCATGTTGTATCTGGCGAAGGCATCTCCGTTGATCCATCCAAAGTCGAGGCCGTTCAAAAATGGCAAACGCCTCGCAATGCCTCCGAAATCAGAAGTTTCCTTGGATTGGCTGGCTACTACCGGCGATTCATTAAGGACTTTTCGAAGATTGCTGTGCCACTTACGATGCTAACACGAAAGAATACACCTTTCGTATGGGCCGATAAACAGCAAGAGGCATTCGACATTCTGAAGCAGAAACTCATTCAAGCGCCAATCCTAGCCTTACCAGAGGGCAATGATGATTTCGTTGTCTATAGCGATGCATCTGGTACTGGTTTAGGATGTGTCCTCATGCAAAAGGGAAAAGTCATTGCCTACGCTTCAAGGCAATTGAAGGATTATGAGAAAAGTGCACCAACTCATGATCTTGAGTTGGCTGCCATTACCTTTGCATTGAAAATCTGGCGGCATTATCTCTATGGGACTCGGTGTCAACTTTACACCGACCATAAAAGCCTCAAACATCTTTTTACTCAAAAGGATCTAAACATGAAACAGCGTCGGTCCTTGGAGCTTATCAAGGACTATGATTGCGAGATCCTATATCATCCCGGCAAAGCCAATGTGGTCGCGGATGCATTGAGTAGAAAAGTCTATCCGGAAAAGTGTTGCTATGCCCTGACTCCAGTTGTATTCTCTTCTGATCTCATTGAAGATATTAAATCTGCTCAAGCCGAAGCATTGAAAGAAGAGAACATCTGTTTTGAAAATCTCAAAGGGCAACTTCAATTTCTGTCTATGAATCATTTGGGACTTCAATGTCTCAAGGGAAACCGAATCTGGATTCCTAAATATGGTTCTATCCGCAACACTCTTCTATCTGAAGCCCATCAGTCCAAGTTATCCATTCATCCTGGCAGCTCAAAGATGTATTTCGATCTGAAAGCGGATTATTGGTGGCCAGGAATGAAGAAAGACATCGGTCAATTCGTTGAAAGCTGCATAGTATGTCAAATGGTTAAGGCAGAACACCAGAAGCCCTTCGGGGATATGCAACCACTGCCAGTTCCTGAGTGGAAGTGGGAGCATATAACCATGGACTTTGTCACAAAATTGCCAAAGACCAAGAGACAACACGACTCCATCTGGGTAGTCGTGGATCGATTAACGAAGTCAGCGCATTTTATACCGATGAAAGAGACATACTCACTTGATAGATTGGCACAGATGTACATCACCGAGGTTATTTCACGTCACGGTGTGCCAAAATCTATCGTCTCTGATCGTGATAGTCGTTTCACTTCGAGATTTTGGAAAGCACTGCAAGACGGGTTGGGTACTCGAATCTCAATGAGTACAGCTTATCACCCTAATGCAGATGGCCAAAGTGAACGCACTATCCTAACTCTGGAAGATATGCTCCGTGCCTGCGTTCTTGATCTGGGTGGTAACTGGGATGACCATTTACCCTTGGTCGAATTCTCATAAAATAACAGTTATCATTCCACGATTAAGATGGCTCCTTTTGAAGCTTTATACGGACGAAAGTGCAGAACTCCCACCTGTTGGCGCGAAACAGGTGAATCACCTTTAGCAGGTCCGGCACTTCTACAGTTGACTCATGATAAGATTCAGCTTGTCAGAAGGAACATCCTTGAAGCTCAAAGCAGGCAGAAGTCGTATTACGATAATCGTCACAGATCGATCAGTTTTGCAGTTAACGATTGGGTGATGTTGAAGGTATCCCCAATGAAAAATGTGGTTCGGTTCATAAAGTGGAACAAGCTAGCTCCGAGATTCATTGGCCCGTTCAAGATTGTTGAAAAGATAGGAAATCAATCTTATCGTCTTGAACTGCCAACTGACTTAGCTGGAATACATCCTGTATTCCATGTTAGTCATCTACGAAAGAGTCTAGCTGATGAAAGAGAAGTTCAGATACCACACGTTAATGTGCAGATTGATGAGAAGCTTCGAGTGGTTGAAGAGCCGGAATGCATTCTGGACTCGAAGACCAAAAAGCTTCGTAATAAAGAAATACAGATGGTGCTCGTCCAGTGGAAACACCACAAGGGTTCGCATCAGTCTTGGGAATCGAGAGATGTCATGAAAGCTACCTATCCAAGTCTGTTCGAACATAGCTAACTTCGAGGACGAAGTTTATGCGTGGTGGAGCCCATTCTGTAACAACCTAGCTTTTGACTTGACTTTATTTTCTGCTTTCGATTCAATAATGTAATTTTACAACATTATTTGTATTGTAATTTTAATTAAGTAATGAAAATATTTAAATAAGATAAAATTAAATTAGTGATGATAAAATGAAGATAAATCTGTATTTGAATGAAAATCAGATGTGGAGGGACCAAATGTGTCAATATTCGAAAGTTTAGAAATAAAAGACCAAAAGTCTTTATTTCCTCATTTCATCACCAATTGAAATTCTCTCAAATTCTCTCAACATCTCTCTAAAAATCTGCTGGAAATCAGAATCAGAGGAAGAAATTCGTGGATTAACTGAAGTATATCAAGAATCAAGTGAAATTTAAGGTAATACAACTAAATTCTAAGTTGTAGTTTGTATTTTTAAGAATTTAAATGTACAAATTCGAATTTATAAATCTGTAGAAATTATGTTATGTGATTGAAATATTGGTTAGAAATCATGTAATGAAACCCATAAATGATTTAGAAACAGAAATCGTAGCTTAAATCGTCCAAAAAGATCAAAAATCTGAGTTTTTATAAACTTTTGTGTTCTTGAGAAAATTTCAATATTTTGGACAAATCTGGACGATTTAATGTGTTAGAGATAGGGAAAATAGTGTAGAAACACCCCAAAATTTATAATATAACGTTGGATTTAATTGCATGTTAGTATAATTGACGATTGATGAATTTTTGATAAAACCCGTAAGTTGCGACTTGCATATCTGCAAGTGAACTCGGCGAGTTCATAGGGAACTCGGCGAGTTCCCAAGAACAGCTTGAACATTCTTCAAAAATTCATAAGTATCGGATCCGAATTCGGTTGGGACCCGAATTCGGATGAAAACCCGAAATAAGTCTTGGTCCGAAATAAATTAGAACCCATCTCGGATGGACCCGAATTCGGATGGGTCAGCATAATTCGGATGGTCCGAAATCCGGTTCTCTATCCGAAGTTCGGATGTGAACTCGGCGAGTTCACCGAGCTTACTCGGCGAGTTCTCCAATTTTCTGTGCATTTCGGATCTGATCCTAATTCGGATGATCCTTAGATCCGAATCCGGATGGGGTTGGTCCGAATTTGTATATATATATTTTTAATATTCTTTAAACACAAGAATCATTAATCCAAGAGGGAAGAATAAGGAATTATCAGTCAGAATCAGATGAAAATAAGAATATGAAGACTTTAAAGTCAAAAGATTATGAAATTGACAATGATGTAATATTATTCTGGACAGGTTCAGATAAATTCTGAACAAAGAGTTAAAGAATTACAGAATTAAAGATTGAAAAGGCAAAGCCAGAGTTCAGAAAGATTAAAGATAAATCCTGGGATAACCCAGGAGGTGGATTATAAATCTGCTTGATAAAGACTACAGAAACTGTGAGTTATAGATATTCAGTTTTTCATGCTAGACTTTCGGTTGAGATATATTGTTGATGACAGTTTATTTGACATTCATGAATGCTCAGCTGGATTGTGACCTGTGCACACCATGGTTCGGTGATGCCCTGTGGATCATGATAGCTAATTTGACTTATTATTTCACATGACATTGTACTTATAGTTCATTTTATATGTTATTGCTATCATGACTTTGATCACTATGCTTCTTTATTGATCGCATCATTTGACATATTGATTCAGCTTAGAATAATTAGCTTTATCGGTCTATTGTTCTAGACCTAGCTATGTCACCAGTTCTATTGAACTTGGTATTGATATTCCGATGTTCCCCCATGAAGACCGCTGGTAGCTAGCCCAGCATGAGTGGATAGCTTCCACTAAAAGCGTGAGCGTGGGCTGAACATCATCCGATTCCCTGAGTTCTATGTCTCAATCATTGAGTGGCTGTAGCGGCAGTCCAGACATATCACGCTTTGACCCATGATCCGCTTGATTAATGCATGTAACCTGAAAATCTATATTCTCACTAAGCCTTGCTTACCAGTTGTTGTTTAATATTTTACAGGAAAAGATAAAGGAAAGTCACCTGCAGGACCTAGTTCTTAGGTCTTACAAGATCAAGATTGAAGTATTCTATAGACCACTACTCAACAAAACCCTTCGGTACTGATTGGCAGAAGATACTTGTGGTGGTCTGGGTAGATTTGAATTGATCATATGATGACATGTATTAGATTAGATGGTACCCTTTATTAGTTTATTTTAAAAATTGTAATCTGAACTAAAATTGTATTAAACTTATCCTAATGTTTGTACTTGTAATCTGAAATTCCGCAACTTAAATTACTCTATCTTAGTTATGATTGATATCGTGTTGCATGATGTGGGACCTAGACTCTGAGGACTGCCCCGTAAGGGAAGTTCTTCACAGTAAATATTCTAGCTTGACAGTGCTCTTCTCCATAATAAACAGCTTGAGGTAATTGGCTAATTGTTAACAGGTTGGTACCTCCGATGTAACAACCTAGCTTTTAATTTCTGTATTTGACTTTATAATGTAATTTTAAATACATTATTTGCATTGTACTTTTATTTTAATTGATAAAAGGCATAATTAAACTAACTATCTGCTCATTTTGTCAATTGCAATCCAAAACAAAATTCTTTGCATTCTCACTAGATACCTACGGTTTCTATCAAGCCTTCATCGAGAATCATCACAAAGAGTTCAAACAAAATTGAAATCAAGACAAGAAATCAACCAAGTAAGCATCAAACAAAAAGATTATACAAAATCAAGGTAAATCTATATTTAATTGCTTCATGTTGTCTCTTTAGAAGCCTACGGCTTCTCGGAATTTAGGCCCCGTTTGGTTCGCAGAATCTGATGGAATTGTAATGAAAATTCCATTATGAAGTGCTGTTTGGCAGTTCAAAGGAATGGAATGAGGATTCCTTAAAAAACATTACTTTTTGAAGGAATGTTTTTTCCTTGGCATAATGCCATGGAATTTAAATTCCATTCCAAACCATCAGCCCCCATTTCATCTGAAACCAAACCCTAGACACCACAACTTTCATTTCTTCTTCACATCTTCACCCATCGACCAGTGTTGTTGATAGCGAATAGCGGACGATAACGACAAGCTACCTATATAATACGTTGCGTTAGCGTAGCGATATCGATCGCTATTTTGTGTTTAGCGGGTATAGTATTAAACCCAAAATAGATATGTTACGTTAAACTGTTTAATGTATTTAACATTTTAACTTTAAAATAAAGTCTTAAAACTATTAAAAGCCTTTGATAGATAATCTAATTCTTGTAAATAGGTCTTTTATGTATATATATATATATATATATATATATATATATATATATATATATATATATATATATATATACAATATATATTTTTACAATTATTAAAAAAAAGTTAATAGCAAACCGCTAAACACATAATAGCGGATGACAACCGCTATGCTACGCACTTCGCTATAGCGACCGCTATCGTCGCTATTGACAACTTCTCGACGGCAGCCTCCACATGCCACCATCCACCTCCACTTTCATCTCGTCGGCGAAAGTCTTCGTCTCCTCCTCTAGCCTTGTCTCCTCCTCCTCCAACCATTTGTACTTCGTCGTCTCCTTGTTGGTACATCCGGTGTGACGACAGCAGTCTAGTTTTGTTATTGATATCATGATTGTGTATGATGTTTACATTTGCATGGTAAGTTCTAGACTATTATAATAAGTTCTAGAATAAGTTCTAGAAATAAGTTGTAGATTAAGTTCTAGAATAAGTTCTAGAAATAATTTCTAGAATAAGTTCTAGAATAAGTTCTAGATTAAGTTCTTGAATAAGTTCTAGAATAAGTTCTAGAACAAGTTCTAGAATAAGTTCTAGAACAAGTTCTAGAAATAAGTTCTAAAATAAGTTCTAGATTAAGCTCTAGAATAAGTTCTAGGATAAGTTCAAGAGGAGCGTCTACACAAACTTATAAGTTCGTGTGGAGCGTCTACACGAACTTATCATCTATATATTGAGCTTTTTATTGTGAAATCAAGCATCTTGGACGGCTCAGAGGTTCTGTCGAACTTGAGAGCAATCAGAGCATCCGGGTGAAAAGAACTTTTGCAGAATTAGATAAGATATTAGTGCAGAGGCGATCTTGAACTTGCAAGGAGATTGTGTGTTTGTTCTTGGAGAGAATCACGTGTCGGGACGTTCTAGTGTCCGTCTATCATCGTGTGTGTCTCCGAGTTTCGTGTGCGTGGTCTTTCCGTCAAACCGCTAACGAGGATTCCGCACTCGTTGGACGGGTCGCGTCAAGATAGGATCCATAGGTAGGCGACCTTACAAGTGGTATCAGAGCCATAAAGAGTGTTCATCGTGTTCTTCGTGTTCGTACAAACATTCTTGGTTTCTTGACGTTTTTACAGGAAAAATCACCATTTTCTAAGTTTTTCTGAGTTCTACAGGCAAGGTAACGGGAAAAATTCACATTAGTTCACTTTTTCAGTCGAAATGAGTGTTTTAAAATTTAAAAACATTGGTTTAATCTAAAAACTTGAAAAAATTAAATTTTTGGCCGTTTCACGAACTTGCGGCGCTCGAACTTAGGAGTATTTCTAGGGTTCCACGAACTTGTCAGATAAGTTCAAAGCTAAGTTCGTACGAACTTATCAGGGATAAGTTCAAAGCTAAGTTTGTACGAACTTATCTAGGAAAAGTTCAAGAGGAGCGTCTACACGAACTTATAAGTTCGTGAGGAGCGTTTACACGAACTTATAAGTTCGTGAGGAGCATAAATTGAGAGATCTTTCAGGGGGAGTCGGTGTTCATAGCTGCTGACAAGGGAAAAGACAAGGATTCAGAGGCGACTAATGTAACTGAAGATAAGGTCTGATCGGAGCATTGTCAGAGTTGGATGAAGATGAAATGAGGTTCGTCGTCGAAGATGACTTAAAACAGGAGGATCTTGAGGATTGAGCGTTTATTCCTAAAGATATACTTGATTGGTAGTCACTCGATGAAGGTGTTATGAATGAAGATCAGAATGTGATAGTTTTAGAGATGCTGAAATCTGCACTAAATGATGAATCAGATTCTGAAGTGTGAAGTGATTGATTTAGCTTGGAAGGCTCTTTCAAATCTAGGAAGACGATTCTTATGCTGAGATGTTTGCAAAAACTATCAAAAGGGAGGGTCGTTCTGGAAGATTTGAGAAGTTAATCTAATAGTTGGTAAAAGAGCTGTGGTTTAAATAAAAATAAATCCTCTGACTGGTAGGACATGGAGTAAGTTAGTCTACAAACCGGTGAGGACAACGAAACAGGAGAGGCAGTCATGGATAACAAAGAAGAAAAGGTGATTTCGGTATTCATAGAGTAATGAATATCTACTGAAAGCTATCGTCATGGGGGAGTCTATTGATACCCCCGATGTGATAATAGCTGTCTAGTTTCGGTATTCATAGTCTCTGAATATGATAGTCTATTACAATCAATGAACAACAACTAGAAGCTATCGTCAAGGGGGAGTCTGTTGGTACATCCGATGTGACGACAGCAGTCTAGTTTTGTTATTGATATCATGATTGTGTATGATGTTTACATTTGCATGGTAAGTTCTAGACTATCATAATAAGTTCTAGAATAAGTTCTAGAAATAAGTTGTAGATTAAGTTCTAGAATAAGTTCTAGAACAAGTTCTAGAATAAGTTCGTGAGGAGCTTCTACACGAACTTATAACTTCGTGAGGAGCGTCTTCACGAACTTATCGTCTATATATTAAACTTTTCATTGTGAAATCAAGCATCTTGTACGGCTCAGAGGTTCTGTCGAACTTAAGAGCAATCAGAGCATCCGGGTGAAAAGAACTTTTGTAGAATTTGATAAGAGATTAGTGCAGAGGCGATCTCGAACTTGCAAGGAGATTGTGTGTTTGTTCTTGGAGAGAATCACGTGTCGGGACGTTCTAGTTTTCGTCTATCATCGTGTGTGTCTCTGTGTTTCGTGTGCGTGGTCTTTCCGTCAAACCGCTAACGAGGATTCCGCACTCGTTGCACGGTGTTGCGTCAAGATAGGATCCGTAGGTAGGCGACCTTACACTCCTCCTCCGCCTCTGCCTCCGCCGCCTCCGCCTCCCCCTCCTCCGCCGCTGTGTTCTTCTCACCGTCTCCTTCGCCGCTGTGTTCTCCTCACCGCCGCCTCCGCCTTCGTCTCCTCCTCCTCCAGCCATATGTACTTCGTCTTCTTGCTGTTACTCCTGATTTGTGTTAAGACTAACAAATATATGTTAAAATTCATAAATTTCTTTCCTCTATGGTTTATGTGTTCTTTGTTAAGATTTCTTTCCTCTATGGTTCATGTGTTCTTTGATGATGTTTCTTTTTAAATATGCGTTTTATATATCGATGGGTGAATGTCTTAAATGTAAAATTGTCAGGTATTATGTAAAATCTGTGATGTTTTTTATAGGTATGGCGGACAAACAGAGAAACTACCATGATTGGACGAGAGTGGAAGATGAAAAACTTGTGTAAGCATTGTTAAACATGGTCAACAAAGCAAAACTTAAACAAAGAAAGTCATAATTTCAAAATATTTTTAACCACCAAGAATTCTATTTTAAAAATATATAACAGTGTATGTTGATTATTAGTAATAATCCATTACAATTCCTTTGACAGATTTACAAACCAAACAGAAAACAGGAATGAAATTGAATATGAAATCCATTCCATTCCATTCCTGCCAACCAAACAAGTTGCAGTACTTGAATTTCGACAGATTCCATTCCTTCCAGAATTCCATTCCTTGACAAATTCCATTCCAAGAATAAACATTCTGCGAACCAAACACCGCCTTAGTGAATTCAAATTGAGTTTCAAAACATCAAAATTAGACAAGGTTTAGTGTTACAAACAGGAAACAAATCACATGCATGTTCTTGATATGAGTTTAATTAGTGAAATTAGCTTTTTGAAGTCTTGATTTCAAACTTGAAAAAAAAACTCAGAGACTCATATATGTTTCTGTTTTAACCGTGAATAGGAGGCCAAGAAGGCCATTGGCCTTCGGCCATCACTTATGTTCATATGTGTGTGTTTATCCATAAATTAGAAGCATAAATCACCCTTTAATACTACTGTTTGCTGCTGAAAATTAAAGAAAATAGAAAGCAAAGTGCATTGATGTGTGCGTGAGATTACATAAGTGTTTGCATGTGAATGAGACATCCGAGACTATATAAGTCTTGGAAGTATTGTAGCACAGCAGCAAGCCACCTCAACCTTAATATAAACTAAGTATGAATGGTGTTAAGTATAAAAGATCCAAGACTCACCAGTCTCAGATGTGTGTTGTCTGACCAAAAGAAAAAAAAACAAGCTTTCTCTGATTCATATAAAAGACTAAGTGTATGTCTGGTGTATGTGAAATATCCGAGATTCACCATTTCAGGTGCAAGTCTCGGATGTATTGATCAAATAACAATCAAAATGATTTATGTTATAAGAATCTGATGTGTGATATGTGTGAGGAATTAATAGTAGTACTAAGGTCCGAGACTTACCTTTGGTGAGAGTCTCGGATGTGCAGCAGTAGTACATACATACATATACCAACCTACATGTATCAAATTAAAGAGTGAAGACATGTGTGAGTGTGATCACTTAATAAAACACATCAGCCAATGCTTATAAAACTGTATGTGCTTGCATCAAATATCTTAAATATGAAATGTACGAGGACTAAGGACCAAACATATATCCCATGATATATAAATATATATATATATATATATATATATACACACACAAACACACACATCCATATGTATGTTAATTTGATGTCAGTATTATGTTTTCATAAAGCTAATAAAGCAATATGATTTCATTTATAAAGACTTGGAAATAACATTAGTTTAAAATGTGGATTCATTTGTGAGAATGCCTTAGTTTATAAATGAAAGCATTATGAATCAATGGTAATACCAACATGATTTATGATAGTATATGCATGCTACACGACATAAGAACAAGTAAATGAGCACATTGTATGTCATTATATGCATTCATGTGAGTTTCAAGTGTGCAAATGAAAACCAAAGAATGACTAAATAGGTCACACCTGATCATGAAAAAGTATAAATGCTTATAAAGCCATAAAATTATGTCAAGATGAGCCTAAGTACAACAATGATTCAAAACATGAAATGACATGATAAGCCATTAATTGTAAAGTCTCTGAACCTGATGCTCATGCCAATGCCAAATACTCGACAGGTTCAGATAAATCGGAACAAAGCTATAAAGTCAGTCATTGAAAAGTGGGTTAAAGTTGGTAAAGCCAAGCCAAGTCCAGAAAGCCAAAGCCTAAAGTTAAATCCTGAGATAACTCAGGTGGTGGAATAATTCGCTTGCGAAAGTCAAAGCTCAACATCAATGTCTAAATCAGTAACTGTGAGTTATAGATATTTCAGTTTTACATGTCTGCTTATGGGTGAGACATATTGTTTTTTTTTAAGTTTTATTGACATTCATATATGCTCAGCTGGATTGTGACATGTACACACCATGGTTCCGTGATTCCCTATGGATCATGATAACTATTTGATATATCATCTTTCGCACATGCCTTTACAGTTGATTTCAGTTATTATTAAAAACTGATGTTGCTATCATGAACTTGATTATTTATGCTTATCATCATTGCTTGCATCATTGACATATATGTCTTCAACTCAGTTTATAAGCATTACTGGTCTATTGCCTTGCTTATGTCATATGTTCATCTGAACTTGGTGGCTTCTTACTCCGATGTTCCCCCCACGTAGTCTACTGGTAGCTAGCCCAGTATTGAGTGGATAGCTTCCACTAAAGTGTGAGCGTGCCCTAGACATCATCCTGCTCTTATATACTATGTCTCACTTTGCATGACCATTGGCAGCAGTCAAGCCATATCAAGCTATACCCACATTCTACCTTGCATTATATCATGTTTAATGATAAATCTATAAACTCATTAAGCCAATGCTTATAGTTGTTGAATCTCTTTAAGAGAAAAGACAAGGGCAAGGCACCAGTTGGACCTAGTTCTTAGGTCAATCAAGATCAAGTCAAAGTCTTTAGACCCTACTCAGACAACAACCTTTGGTACAGTTGGAAGACTTAATTGTGGTGGTTTGGGTAGATATACTTTGTTATATGATGATATGTACTAGACTAGCCTTGTACCCTTTATAAGTTAATTTGAACTTTATATGATCATTTTAAAGCTGTAATACACTTACTCCTAATGTTTGTACTGTAATATATTTCGCAATTTAATTACTCTGTCTTAGTTATGATTGATACAATGTAAACTAATTTGGGACCTAGTCGCTAAGACTCCTCCGTTAGGATGGTCTTCACATCCGATTTCGAAATTCGTTTTTTTTGTTTTCAAACCGAACCAAATCGATTTCGAATTCAGTTTTCGGTTTGGTTTGGTCCAGTCTGAAATCAGTTTGGTTCGATTTTCAGTTTCACCTTTGATATATTCCAAACCGAGAAAACCGAACAACCCATAAACCAAATCGACGAACAGACCTATATTATATATATATATATATATATATATATATATATATATATATATATATATATATATATATATATATATATATATATATATAGAGAGAGAGAGAGAGAGAGAGAGAGAGTTCAATTGTGAACATGATTATTGTTGTGAAGGTTGTGAACCAATCAGATTCTGCCATATCAGACTCATTTAATTTTTATTTTAATTTATTAGTTTTACCTCATTAAGGGTAATGAAGTAATTAAGTTAATTGTGTTTTTGTTTTTTTAGTCTCTGTTTTTCATAAGCAACGGTTCCTAATTTTGTGATTCTTGTGTGTGGTAACTGCTTCACTTCAATCAGGGAATTCACCTAATCTAATTGATTTAATAATGTTGAATCCTATTGAATTCCTGTTGTCCGTTGAATATCGATCATTGATTACATATCCATCACGTATTCGAATTGCTGCAGAGATATTCGTTCGATAATCAAGGGATTTCGTAACTGCTCCTAAGTAATAGCTGCTCCGCGCTTCACGATTCCAGGTTTACTTACTCCTCACCAACGACTCAATAACGTAGTCCATAGTCTTTACATTTTCCACCGCTCGCATAGATGGTATGAATCTTTGATTTACTATTCCCCCGATATGCCCTCAACCATAGACGTAACCAAAACATCTCTCCTGCTACATCTTCTTTCTCAACTAAATCTATAACATCGGTAAGATTTATTTTAGCTTTATTCCCAAAAATATTTCTCCATCCACGTGTTAGAAGGTCATTACCATCACCTCTATCCAGTTTACGGATTTTATTACCTCCCATTGGTATTCCAAGAATATTATGCACATCTTCCCGTGTAACTCGCAATGTTATGTTTGGAAGATCGAGGCTACATGTTACGCTATAAAACCTTTCAACTAACCAAAAGGCCAAATTGTGTGGGATCTCACATATTCTAAAGCGTAACATATTTGAAAATCCCATATCAATCACCACTTTCCTTTGATACTCGTTAAGTCTTTTTAGCATATTCACCATTCGACGAGTACTCATTCATGTTCGAAGACCCCTAATTTCAACATGTTTTTGTTCCTTCATCATCATCTCCTTGATCTCCAACGTCAACTTCAAAGTCGTCAACCTCAACTGCATCAATTTTCACTCATTTTTTTTAAACAAATATGTTTCATTCCAATTAATTAAAATTCAAATCTTTCCTCACTAACATATATTTGTAGTAATACAAAGCAACTGTGGTTATGTATGGTTTACTAAAAGCTTCATTACATACATCATTTGTTGCACTAGCTGCAACAAATGCACCATCAACATGACTATCTCATTGTTTTACTCTATTGATAGTGTGATTACATATGTCTATAATTATCAAAGAATTAACAGCAAACAGACATCTACTTAGGAATATAAATGCACCATACCCATTGTTGCACCGGCTGCAACATATGCACCGGCAGCAACATGACTCTCCTTGTTCTACTCTGTTGATGGTGTGCCTACGTATGTCTGTATTTATCAAACTATTAACAACAACAAGACATCCACTTAGGAATATAAATTCAATACATGCATCAGCTGCAACGAATGCAACATCTGCATCGGCAGCAGTGATGCCAAAATCAGTGATATATCGTCTTCTGGTGTGACTATATATGAGTATATTAATCAAATGATTAACATCAACCATGTCATATATGTACATGTATGTATCATAGTTAAAGTGTGTATGCATTCATTTGTCTGGTCATACTTTGCACTCCTAATTAGTTTTATAAGTACACACTAATTATATAACTGTCTAGTTGTTCATTGTTTCAAATAGCTATTAAAATCACATAGATTTTGCATTGGAAATCAAACCAACATGGGGGTTGCAACAGTTGCGATCCAACAACAACCACATATCAAAACCAAACAAACATTTGCATTGATCGATGCATTTTACACTAATTTTCAATTGCACTACAGTCAGTCCTAAAAACTCTTTCAAATTTCTCAATCTTCTAAACCTTTCATATAATCTGCCTATAACTATCATTCTGTTTGATTTCTTATCATTCTTTAATTTCAATTTTATTCCAAAAATGCACTTATTATGATATGCATAACAAGATTACTTTAATTCCACTAAAACCACCTGCTATAGAACAACAAATAACATATCGATTTTTGTTGCAGCGGGTGAATCATGTATGACAATAAATTCCTTACCCTTCTCTTTGTCTCTGCTTGGAGTGTCATCGTCAATTACCACACACTCTTCTGCCATACGGAAATCTGGCTTTTTGCACAATTTCGTTTGAGTACCTTCAAGATATCTGCATATATAACTCATCTTGTTCAATTCAAACTTAAATACAATAACCAGTTGTCGTTATATACAATTAATAAATCTCATCGTTATATACAATTAATAAATCTGATCTATTGCTTACCGCTTGCTGGAACGATATCTGCAACCAAATTTACCGTTTTCGAAATCCACAAAATTCCGACTATATAATGATATAGGATCACCGATTCATCCGCTGCAATATTCTCCATCTCCCTGAAATCGAACCGACTAAGAAGTCTGGATTAGCGGCCTTCTAGGATTTATCCGTTCTTTTTATGTATCTGCAAACAATCGCAACAGAGATATTGTTAATTTTAAATTTTGAAAACCTGTTGGACTATTTTACCCCTATGCGGACGTGGGTTCCTTTATCCAGATGAGATTATTTCAATCTGATTTGGCAGCATTTAATTGGTGCACAGAGTTCACAATCTATTTATTGTTCACAAGGGATCCCAACCCTATATATATATATATATATATATATATATATATATATATATATATATATATATATATATATATATATATATATATATATATATATATATATCCAAGGATACACATATAGCAAATTTCTCACATACATTAAGCATATATGTCAATTACATATATAAAGGTTCATTAAAGTGCTTTGTATCAATTTAAGATCAAAAGCATGTTGTTGTCAAAAAATCATAGCTCCTATTTCATCATTTTAAGTTAAGTATAATCAAACATTAGTGTTGATTTTAATGGTTAAATGTGTGTAGAACTCATGCTAGAAGTTTAGGAATTTATTTGCAAGGTTTTGGAGTCCATTAGTCGCTATATAAAGGCTGAAATTTCAAAGTTGCAGCATTAAAAACATCCAATGATGTTGCTGAATTCGGACTGCACAAACAACTCAAAAATTGCCATGTGTTGTGTGAGTTTAGGAGTCATCTCAGCCCCTTTCTTGTTGATTTTCGGACCTGCGGACAACCCAACACAGGCTTGAATCTCGGAGTCATACAGCCTAAGTACCTACTATACTTTGGACTCCATGTGCAGCCCCAATCCTTTGAAAGTCTCAGACTCTTCCACCTGCACACACTTAACAAGTCTTGCACCTCACATCACTTAGTATTATGAGAGAAAGTACCCTTTGAGACTCACACTTGGCCAAGTCCTGGCCAAGTCTCGGACTGCCTTACACTACTCACATACCCACACTATAACTCGAAAACTTATTTATAAACTAAGGGGCCAGGCAAGGTAGGTGGGTCGGGGGGTGGGTGGGTAATGTATGATGGATGAGGGATGAGGGATGGGTAGGTGGGTAGGGGTAGGTATGATGGATTGTAGGTAAGAGTAGGTTGGATAACATAGGTAGGGTTGGGGTAGGTGGGTTAGAGGTGGGTGGGATGGGGTAGGGTATGGGTGGGTGGGTAGGTAGGTAATGGTAGGTATGGTGGGTAGTAGGTAAGAGTAGGTTGGATTATAAAGGTAGGTAGGTAGGTAGGTAGGGTGGGTGGGTGGGTCGGTAGGTAGGTAGGTAGGGTGGGGTAAGACTAGACATCGTGTAGTGTAATGTGTTAAACGTAAAGGGTATTTTTGTAATCAACCACTTTATGTTTTGAAAATGAATTGAATTTCATCCATTGTGTGAAGGAATGTTATTTTCCTTCATTCATTGGATTATTTCAATTTTGATGGAATCCAATTCCTTTTTATAGTTGAACCAAACAAATGAATTGACTGGAATTGGATTCCTTTCCCCTCCAATTCCCTCGGATTCCAGTGAACCAAACGGCCGGTAAGAGACTTGCAAAAACCCACACACAAGTACGAGACTTGTGTTCTCGAAGAGCATTCGGCCCCTGTTCTTTACTCCAGAAATCAAAAATCCATTCGAAATACTAATTAAACAATAATTCATGGCTAATATATGCTCGATATCATGTTTTCTATGGACTTTAAACATCAATTTCATGGTTTGTAAAGATTTAACTGGGATTTTATGGCCACCAGAGTCGTAACCCTAGCTGCACACACCGAACACACACACAACACATTTTAAGCTTTTAAGTTAAAATTACCTCAAGAAACTTGTAAATCTTTGTAGATTGATGATCGCTTGATGTTTTGCGACAATTATCCTCAAAAATTATGGCTTTAATCTCTCAATTTTATAGAGAGAAGTTAGTGTGAGAAAGTGAATTGCATGTGCATTTTTCTTGGGAGCTTTTTGAGCAGATGTAGGAAATGAATCTGATTGGAATGAAACGTATCTTGTTAAATATATAACTTGTATACTCTTTTATTTCTTAGTCAATTTTAGACCCTTAACTTTATTACTTTGTAACTTAACAAGTTATAAATATATAACTTGTATACTCTTTCATTGGGTTAAAGTCATACAAATTTATGTCAATTTACTGAAATTACTTAAATGACTAATCTAGTTATTTTATTATCCCATTGGTACTTGTACTTAAAATTTATTGTTGAGATGGTACTTTTATTACCAGTTCTATCGGTAATGATCTTGTTTTGTGTTTTTAGAAGTATGAAAAGGATCTATATTCTTATGTGGTTTTTCTAAATTAATTATATAGATCAAAATCCATGTTGTACTCCAAAATAAGTTGTCGATATGGTACGTGTAACCAGTAGCTACGTTGATATGGTAAATCCACGTAAGCATCATGTTATTAAAAACTTGCCACGTTGTCATTTGAATCAACAAAAACTGCCATATGAACATAGCTACTGGTTACACGTACCATATCGACAAGTTATTTTGGAGTACAACTACCATCCGGTAAAAAAAAGTTAATTAGTCATTTAGGTAAATTGAGAAAAGTATGTTGCATTTGTACGACTTTAACCCCGCTTTTATTTTATAACATAGTTTGAATTATTACAAATTCACAATAAGCACCAAATCAGTTATAAATCACTTAATTGCATCATTTAGCAATTATTTTCATTAAACTATCAAATTTCATCATTACAGTCAAATTGCAACATAAACACATAATTAAGAAAGCAAGGTGTTACAAACGAGCTGTGATGAATTCAATATACTCTTACATTAAGAGTACAGGAAATTCCCGAAAGCAACAAAAAATTGGAAAATCCAACAACAGGCATAACTGCTTCTGTAGTCGTAACGACTCAGGCTTCTCATCAAGTTCATATGCTCATGTGAAAAATAATTTTGAGAATCAAAATTATTCACAACCATTCATTTATGCTTCTCATGTTAAAAAGAATATCAACGTTGTAGTAGCTGGTAATCAAAAGATTGCTTCATGGATGCTTCTGTGTCACATAAACCTATACTGAAATACTCGTTTAAGCAGATTTGAGTCCTACTAAACCTTGTCAATCTACTTATGTAATAAGTGGTTGTGTCTCTAAGGCTAGGCATACACCTGTGAAACATCATGTTCATAAACGTGAACAAAAAGGGCCCACATACAATCTTCGTTGGGTACCTAAGCATGCCTTAAAGGAACCAAACTGGAAAAGGTTGCCTCAGACAGAGAAGAATGTAATAACTCAAAGATGGGTACCCAAAGCTAACCTGAGTGGACCTAAATTCCAATGGGTACCAAAATTTACGTGATTGTTTAACGGGTAGATGGCTCCTATTTGTTTCAGTTCAGGGCACGAGCTTGAAGCTTCATAGAGATGGTTTCTGTGCACTTCAGTACGGAACCTGTGCATCATTATTATGTCATTTACATACTTCAGAGGAACCCAGTCTTCTAAGAGATGGCTTCTAATCAAATTGTATTAGGACCCGTACTTCAACGTGTTTTTTAAACTTCCACCCTGACTTGCGTATCTGACTATCAGTTCAACATCAAGTGTGAAACGAAAATAGGAAGCATAGATTTCATTTGTACTATATGATATCATTTTCTATTGACTGATTTGCAGGTGGAGTTTGCAACTACGCATTAACGATGAAGTTTTTTTTAGTCTTTCACTCTTCTAGTATACAAATTTTTTAAGGAAAACATTTTGGGTTCATACCTGTAGGGGGAATTTTTTTTCTTAGCTAAAATAATGTTTTTCTCTTGAGCAGTTAAAGTTTTTTTTTAAGTTTTTCTCTTAAAAAAGTTTTTTATTATTTCAAAGTTTCAAACCATTAATGATGCAATATGTTTTAGATTCTATCAGTCATCAACTAAGGGGGAGTAAATTTTTTTTTTTTGTTTCACTCTCAAGAGATCAGTCTACTTAATCTTCATGTGAACCAGAATACCTTCATTAATTCATTCATTCTAATCTCTTATTCTGATTCCTTCTGACTGATTAGATCTCAAGATCTCAATTCCCTAAGATTTTCTTGTTTCTTTAATTCTTCATTCACTGTTGAAATTCTTTCATATCTGACTTTCTGTTAGGAATTCAGAAACAAATTACAAATAGAAACCATGAACTCACAAAATCAAGAACCCACAAATGTGAATCAAGAAAGAAGAATATTCAAATTCACTAACAAATTGGGTTACTTGACTACAACTTGAGTTATTGTCCTCATTAACCCATAGGACTTATTTATACAATTATACTAATCACTACAAAACTAACCAAAAATAACTCTAATCTAACTATCAGGGAATTACACTAAACCCCCTGAACTATTACAACTAATTCAAGTCACTAACCTCACAAATCTCCACCTTGACTTGAATTTCAAAAACAAAACAAACAAATCCCAAAAACAAATTTGTGTTTCTCAAACCAAATAACAAAGTGACAAACTCCACCTATTTCGAAACACACTATCAAATTCAAATCCAAAATGCAGATCCAAAATCCAAAACTTTGATCCCGAAGCCACAAATATCAAACACGAATGTGCACCAAAACCAACAAACCGGAGAACAAAAACCATATCCAAAATCAACCGGTTACCAAATGTCGCAACGAAACGATAGCCCAAAACAAAATATCCAAACAGCCCGAAACAACGCAAAAGTGACGACCCAAAAACAACGCCGGAACCTATCTACCGATCAACAAAATCTGGACCAAAACACAACGATCATCGCAACCAAATACTAATGTGTAATTTCTCCCAAATACCCCAAAAACTAACGGGTAACCAAAAACGAATGAGAAACTCCACCCAAAACTTTTTACCGGACCAACCAAGATTCAAACACAAAGCCAACAATACTAAGTTTTCAAAACGGAAAACAAACGATCGACAACCGAAATCCCAAAAAAAAAACGCAGCTCCAATTCCGATACTAAACCGAACATACGAAATGTGTCGTCACCTAAATTCTTGAATCGTCATTCAAGAAACCCGAAACGAGCATTCCGTCTTCAAAACGAATCAAGAAAACAAAAACCCGAGATAAATACAAATCACCGAAATCCAAACTTGATTCAAGACTAAACCCAAACTTTCAAATCAATTTCTTACGACTTGCGAATTCATATTTCAAAACAGTAGCAACGTTCAACAATTCATTTTCTTGAAATCCAAAACAGTAACAACGTTCAAGAATTCGTTTTCTTGATACCCAAAACTCAAACAAACCAAGAAAAAGAAAACAACGAGACCAAGACGAATGACCCAAATCTGGACTTGATTTCTTTCAAAGAAAATCAAACACATCACCACCCAATTGCAGAATAGATTGTCAAGAAGACTTCCAAAGTCAAAATCAAATTTCAATTGCCGACTCCACCTTAAACTGAACATCAAGTCATAGACGTCAATTTCATAATTCTGATCACCAAACTCAACAGCGTCAACGACGATGGTTAAAAACAATAGCCAAATCGATTCCAAAACTTGAATTGACAGTTGATTTCCAGATTCATTGGCACTATCACAGTGGCAAAAACAAATTCAGAAGCAATTTCACAGGCTGACTTCTTCAATTGCGAAACAGAAACAAAAATAGTCGCCATTCGAAAAACCCAAGCAGGACACAGCCATATGAACAAAACGATTTCGATTTATTGAATTTAGAAACAAACTACAAATAGAAACCAAGAACTCGAAATTCGATCAACACCGAACAAAAATCAAAACCGACTTCTTGAATCAATGCAAATCCCACAATTGTGAATCAAGAAAGAAGAATATTCAAATTCACTAACAAATTGGGTTACATGACTACAACTTGAGTTATTGTCCTCATTAACCCATAGGACTTATTTATACAATTATACTAATCACTACAAAACTAACCAGGAATAACTCTAATCTAACTATCAGGGAATTACACTAAACCCCCTGAACTATTACAACTAATTCAAGTCACTAACCTCACAATTTCATTTCATTATTATTTAATCATTCAAATCACTCTCTTCATATCCTGATGTTTCATATCTATGTGAATCCATAACTGAAGCATTAAATACACTCTCTCAACCTTGTGATAACCTGGTAGGAGATTTCACACAGCACAACCAACTTCAAACACCTATAGACCTCTGTAGAAATCTCCAATGACGATCTCTACCGTCCAGATCGAAGAACTATGTGTTGCGAAGCTTCTCCTCAAATTTCACGCAGATCCAACGGTGAACAAGTTCGTACCGACGATTCTCCCACAACTGCGCAAAGCTACACGAAATAACCGGTTATAAAAAAGTAAATGTATCATATTAACAATATAAAAAGTATACGTACTATATTGATACACCTTAAAAAGTATACTGCTATTGTACGACTTTAGCCCATATTATTTATACAGTATAGTTTAGTTATTTAATCTTTTATTATACTTTAAACAATAAAATTTGAAACTTTTTATGCACTTGACTACTTTTATGTTTTTAAAGAAGTTATTATGAAAAAAAACCAACAGTTTTATGATTTTTCCGTTTTCATCCATCCATGTTTTCTTTTCTCAAGTTAATTTTTTTCTAATTTTGTGAAACTTAACTATTAGAATATGATTTTTCAATTTTCAGTAAACCTGATTTACCAATTAAAATAGGGTTTCAATAGCCAAATTTTATAAAACCAGTAAAAAAAATTACGTTGAGGACATTTATAACACTCCATTTTCAATGTAACAAATTTATAAATACCATTAGAACCCTGATAGAATATTTAATGTCTAATGGAATGTTTAAAAGACGAATGAAATATATTATAGTGCCTAGAATGGAAAACTAATAAAATGGGACATATATTAAATTAAAAGTAAATGATTAAAAAACAAATTTACAAACAAACAAGAATTACTTGAAACCATTTACATTCTTAGATTCCTCACGAAACATGGAGTCTGTTGACTATGATATTATCATGTTTCAGATTTGCACTTGCGAATACTGATCCAAATCAGATAAAATATAAATGTGGAGAGTTGTGTGCAACTGGGGAGGGCAGTTCCTAATTAACGAAAAAATTTCTTTTTTTCTATTTTCATTAGAATTTTGTCTTCACACACGAAATAACATAGTATCCTCATTAATTACGTGTGATGATTAGGAGGATATAACATTGTGCCCAAAATGAATTTGTCACACCCCGTTACCCCGGTTGGCAACAAAGCGTGACATCGCCGAAACATAACCATAATCATAACGAATGACCACTATATGGACGTTTTCAAAAATACATCGATAAGACTTTAAAATATAGTAAGGTTATACATAGCCTGATTTTAAGAAAAAGAAGTTCGCACAATACAGAGATTTAAGTACATGATTAAAGTATTCAAAATAATGCAGCTAAATCTCCGGTAGTTTCGAAAATGCATGCGACTCCTTAGGTGCGGAAGCTTGAAAAATACATCTGAAGGCACACTTGCCTAAATATCCTGAAAATACACGCTAAAATACGTCAACAAAAATTATTGGTGAGCTCACAGGTTTACACATAAATCTGACTTGTATGGACAACAACAGTTAAGTTTGAATTTATAAATCATAATTCCATGTTATGTATTACATATAAACCATCATGCAACCGAAGCTTAATTAAATGAGTTTGTTCTGTGCAGTATTCCCATACGTAATACCGTGTGTTAAATATATATGCACTCGCTGTTAGCCGAGCCGAACTAACCCGAATGGGGGACATGACTCCCAATAGATCTATCCACAATATATTCACGCTTACAAATAAATGCAATTAACGGTTCATGATATAAGGGCTGATGGAACCACATGTGTAATACATAATAGAAATAAAGTTGTTTTCGTGTCCATATGAAAACGTAGCATGTATTTCAACCCCAAAACATAACAGTGTGAAAATAGGGGCTATGAGGACTCACCGTGGGTGCGATGACAAATATTGGCGAAAAATGCAATTTAGCGTAAGTTGATGGCTGATGCACCGGGTGAGTTAATCGAGCCCTAAATGATAATAGGGACTTAATATCTCTAATATATGATAATATATATATTTATAGATTTTTATGTCTTAAATCACCCAACATTACAAGTTTATAAATAAAACCCATTTAAAACGTCAAGTTTATATATATATATATAATTTTCCAGCTTTTTCGAAGGTTTTTCGGCCTACTTTGAGACTGTTTTTGACCAAGCTCCAAAACATTTTAGGCTTCGGTTTTCTTGGAAATTAAACTAGTATATACCAAGAATTATTAAAGTCAAGAACGACCATTTTTCGAGGTGTTTATGTTGGGGAAAAAGCTCGTTAAAAACCCTATGTTGGCCAATTTTGAGCTGTCAAACTTTCGAGTTCCCAAATAATATTTGGGGGTTATAAACTCAACATTAAATTATGAAAACATCCATATTTTTAGTTAAGACATAGATCTAACTTTTCAGACAAGAATCAACTCATTTCGTTAAGATATGAATTAGTTATGATTTTTCAAAGTCGACGTAATATTTCTGCCGAAAATCCGGATTTCATAAACTTGAAACAAATTGTGATTCTTGTTGTTTATTCAAAAACCACATGTATAGAAGGTTATGAAATACATTTATATAACTTATTTTCATAATATTTAAGCTTACATTATGTGTTTATATATTTATGAACACATTTGAAGAAACAAACTTTAAAACAAAACTAGTTATTTATAAACTTGAGTTTTAATGAAACTTGTTGTTGTTGGTGATTATATACATTATGCAAGACTTGTAGCAACTCAAATAAAAGAAATAATAAGGTAGATTTTACTTACTTTGATGTATTAAAAGAATGCAAATGAGTAGTGTTAGATTTATTTATTTCGATCTTAGGAGTTGTTTTGTAATATTTATTATCTTTGTAATTTGTCTTCTATGTTATTTCTATGTAATTTATGTTCAAGGAATAGTGTAGGGGCCAAAGTTGCCAATGTATGAAAGATAATTAAAGGAGCCTACAAAAGGCTCCTAGGGTTGCTTTTTGGTAACACACGGTTGACATTTGAATTGTTTATCCAGCCGCCACTGTTCCATTGTTCTCTCAACATTCAAACATTCATATTGTCTTCTTCTTTATCATACTACATTTATTGAGCTAGTTTCTTTATGTATATGATGAGAATATCATTAAGGTGCTGAATATTTATGGGAATACATCGTTACAATTGGTATCAGAGCTCAGAGGGGTGGATTTAAACTGAATATTTTCGGATTCTGCTGGGTTTTGTTCATGTTCTTCGTGTTCTTCCATTTTCAACCGGTTAGATCTTCTTTTTCCATGTTTTTTCGTGTTTCTTGTGTTATAATGGTCCTATAAACATCACATTATCATTCTCTACTGATTTTAAGCTCATTTACTTCCATATCTTTGTTAAAATCATCAAGAATCGGTTATTTTCAAGTTTGAAAATATGGGTTTTTTACGTGGGTTTTTCACGTGTTCATGATAGTTTTAAGTGTTTTTTAGGTTGTTTTAAATCACCAAAAGTGTTTAAAATAGTTTATAAACCATTTAGAACTGTTTTTAGGCTTTAAAACTGATAAAACTTGAATTCTGCTCATTCTGCCTTAGAAAAACGTAAAAAACCTCGGACTACTACTGTAGCATTTCGGACCACATAGGCACCATTTTCGGACCTTAAATTATCCTAATTCGGACCTCATTTCGGTCCAAATTCGGACCTTCCTTAGGTGCATTTCGGACCACCTTAAGCCAATTTCGGACCACACTTCGGTCCCATCCGAACTTCGGACCATCCGAAGTTCAGATCAGGTTTTTCATTTTTCACTGTTGGGACTTGTGCTTAAAATCTTTCAATTTCGGACCTCACCATTTCGAACCATCCGAATTCGGTCTATCCACTGTTCCAATTTCGGTCCACACAAATTCGGTCATTCCACTGTTCATCCGAATTCGGTTTATCCGAATTCGGTCAATTAGGTCCATCCGAAATTAGGTCATCCGAATTTGGTCCCCACAAGTAGTAATGTTCATCCGAATTAGGACATATTCCGAACTTGAACCTCATCCGAACCATATCCATCCGAATTACTGTGCACAATCCGAAATCAAGCCATCCGAATCAAGCCATCCGAATTCATCCCATCCGAATTTGGTTCCCTCATCCGAAACACTATTCATCCGAATTCAACCATCCGAATTCAGAATATTCTGTTTTCAGTCCAACCCATCCGTGTTCAGTTTCCACCTCTAAGATCTTCATCTTCTTAATCAGCACCCATAATCAGAATGTCTCGCGAAGCTCTTGTACTCGGATCTGAGAACAGACCACCAGTTCTCTATCCCGATGAGTACGAACAATGGAAAGCCCGGTTCCTTAAGTTCGTTGGAATGCAACCTCTCGGGAACCTGATGCTTCAATCAATATCCGAAGGACCCGTCATCTACTAACGAGAGATAGCTGCCAGACCCGAGGCTGACCCCCATGTCCAAGCCTCAAAGGTTGAAAGAGAGCCGGCAAATGACGCCGAGAGGGATCGCCAGCACGCTGATAAGAGGGCAGAATATCTGATTTATCAAGCCCTCCCCACTGATATTTTGGTCGGTGTAGACAGTAAAATGTCTGCAAAAGAAATGTGGGACGAGCTGGAAATCCAAATGCTGGGGGCAGATCTTGATGATCGTGCCAAAATCGAGGAGGCAAAGGCAAAGTTTTCGGAATTCCGCGCCAAAGACGGGGAATCTCTGCAAGCTACATTCACCAGGTTCTGTGCAGTCAATAATGAATTGAATAAACTGCACATCAAGAAGGAACGGGATGACATCAACATCCAATTCTTTGCCGCCTTAGCCCCCGAGTGGCAGCTTGCATGTCGGGCAACGAAAAGAGTTCTGAACATTCTTGAGGTATCAATAAATGTCGTCTTTAAGGAGCTTAAGAAATATCAAGGGGATGTGGATGAACAGAAGCTGATGGCAAATCAGTTGGCCTCTCTACTGCAGTTAGCCAACACAGGGTTGAAACCGAATGATTCGCTAGCCTTGATCACCAACACGCAGATTCCGACACCATCTTTTGCTCCTGGGTCTTCATCGTCTCAGTACAGGTATGCTTCCCCTCCGCGTGAGGTCTATGATGAGGAGGAAGCTTCGATCCAAGAACAGATTGCCTTGTGGACCAACCGTCTCCAACAGCGACGGTTCTCCAACAAAACCAACAACCAACTCCGTTATGACACCGGTCCACGGAGGTACTCAGATGATAGGAGGGATGACCGCCGCGATGACTATCGCAGAGATGACTACCGAAGGGATGACAGGGATGATCGCCGGTATGATGATAGACGCGACTATCGCGATGATCGCCGTTATGAAAGGCGAGATGAAAGGCGAGATGACAGGCGGGACGATCGAAGGGATGATCGTCTGGATGACCGCAGGGACCGGAGACGTGATGACAGCCGCGAGCACCGCCGGGCCGACAGGAGGCCGGCGGAAAGAAAAGAGGAAAAGCCAAGAGCAGATGAGCCGAAGGCCACTGATGAACGTCTCTGCTACAAATGTGGCAAACCGGGCCACTTTGCTAGGGAATGCAAGAATAACTTTGAGAGAGACGTTGCTTACTACGAGAGAAAGCTCGAGGCTGCCAAGAAGAAAGCGGATGCGTTAGCCCTCGTCGCCCAGGAGGACTACTGGGATGCTGAAGATTCTGAAGACGAGGATGACAAGGGCAAGAATTGCTACATGGTTGATCGTCTGGGGTTGGAGACATGTGCTGTTTTCACTGCTGAAAATTCAGACATTGCTGCTGAGGGGGAGAAAATGAAACATTCACCAGCATGTCTGATGGCTACAACCGACGATCCCGAATGCTCCACATCCGGTTCCGAGTCCAGTGAGGTATATTCCTATTACATTCCTGCACATGTAAATAAATTATTTGTAGATAATGAATGTACACTACACACACAAATACTTGATCTACAAGATAGATTAAATGCTGAAACTGCAAAGTGTGTACAGGCTGAACATCAAGCTCATATTCTGAAAGAATCATCTGAATTATATCATTCAAAATGGTTAACTAATCATAATGTAATAAAACAAATGTTGATAGAAAAAGTAGATGTTCAGGATAGGAATATATACCTTGAATCTTGCATGGAAACGCTTTCAAAAGAAAAACTCTTTTTAAAAGAAGAAATTTTTGTTCTTACAAAACAATTAGATGTGGTAAATATGGAAAATATAGACAATTTAGAAAAATACAAAATGATTGAAGAAGAAAGGATAAGTTTGTATGCAAGAATAAAGACCCTTGACGATGCATTTTTGAAAAGGGGTCAAACAGAACAAACTATCCATTTAAATCAGCCCAAAGAAACTAGGTTTTACCATTCTAAACAAGGAATTAGTTTTAAAAATCCTAAATATTTGGAAAAGGCACAAAATGTTTTACCTGTATTTTATGACATGAATTATATGGGAGCCGGTATTAAATCTTTCTTTTTTGAGTCATCAAAGGAAGTTTTAAACCAAGAAAATGAGAAACGTGTTGCGCGTAAAGATAAAGAAATTTCTTTTCATTATGAAGAACTTAACGAGAGTTATTCTTCTAGAGTACCCACTTTAGAGGAAGATCTCTCGTCAACTTATTCAGAAACTGAATTGAACACTGAAACTGTAAAATCAACTCCTCAACTTTATATTCCTGCAAAAGTTCTTCAACAACAAATCATTGTTTTAGAAAAGGAATTGAAGTCGTCTCAAGAGAAAGCACTTGATCTTCAAGATGCTCTTCTTAAGAGAGAAGAAGAATTGGTAAATCAATCTTTTCAACACACTGTGGAAGTCACTGTCTACAGAGAAAATTTTGAAATAGTTTCACAACAATTGAAAGATCTTTCAAAACAACAAACACTTTCTCATTCCCTAAAAATTCCATGTATGTCATCAGATAAAGGTAAGGCTACAGCTGAATCTTCTTCTATCTTTGTCAAAGGTGAGTGCTCAAAAGTTTTCAAAAATGAGGTTCCTAAAAAGGCTCAGATAAAATCCAAGTCTTTTAAGAAACCCACTCACCACCAAAAAGAAAAGTCTGTCAAGTCTAAATCTTCCATGCTTACTGACTCTAATCGTTTTGTTCCTGCAAATCATATAAGGAGAGTCCCAAAAAACCACCATGCAGGATTTTACAAGTTTTTTTGTGAAGAAGGCTTTAATGCCAAGTGAATTTGTTACTAGAGATAGGATGTCTGTAATCTCTAAAGACTATTTGTGTAACAATGTGTGTGACAATGTTTGTAATGATGTACTGAATTCTACTGTTCCGTTAAAGTACTCTTTCAAGGATTCGTTTAATCTATGTCCAACTAAATATAGACGACAGGTTCCTGAAATGAATGCTTTTGTGCCTTACCCTGTTAAACGTATTCGGAAAAAGAAAACTAAAAATAGTGCATCATCGGCCACAAACAAAGTTGAGATGTGTCCGTTGCCAAGGCCCAAAACCAAAGCAACGGTCAAAAAGACAAAAACCGAAGGCAATTTCAGCGCCTAAGGTTCCAAAACCCAATAAATCCAATCTTCAATGGATTCCAAAGGGTTGTGCATCCGGACCACACACAAATGCTAGTTGGGATTCTAAATCTTTACACGTGCCATATAAAACTGGAAATCCTAACAAAAAGGGACCCATATTGAGGTGGGTACCCAAGGTTGTGTGATCTTAATGCAGATGGTTCTTGGTTACTTCTGATCAAGACCCGTGCTTCAAAGAAATGGCTTCTAGTTACCTTAGACTAGGACCCGTTCTTTTGCTTGTCGGTTGTGCTTAAACCGACACGTTTGGCTTCTGTGCACACAGCCCAGGACCCAGTCTTAACTCATCATGTTTTCTGAACATCTCGGTTCAGAACACGGTTTGATTGTCAACTAAAATTGGATGTGTTTGAATGCATATAGTTTTTCATTATATGAATTTATGTGTTTTTCAGGCTAAGTCCATTTGGTATATGGATTCGGGTTGCTCCAAGCACATGACAGGAAGAAGAGAATTGCTGTCCAACGTTGTTGAACAGTATTGCGGAACTGTGAAATTCGGGAACAATCATCAGGCTCACATAAAAGGATACGGGGACTTAGTTCTAAATAATCTGGTCATCAAGGACGTTGACTATGTTGAGGGGTTATCTCATAATCTTTTTAGCATAGGACAGCTCTGCGACAAAGGACTAGAAGTAACGTTTAGGGCTAAGAACTGCAGTGTTAAGAACATGGATGGAAAAGAAATCTTAACTGGTTCCCGAAAATCTAACCTTTACACCATTGACGTATCTAAGCTTGTAGTGAAGGATAACATTTGCCTACTATCAAAAGCCTCTTCAAAAGACTCTTGGTTGTGGCATCGAAGATTATCCCATTTGAATTTTGATAATATCAACAAGCTGGCTGCAAAGCAATTGGTCAAAGGACTTCCTGAGTTGCGCTACGAAAAGGACCATCTGTGCGGAGCATGTGAAAAAGGAAAAATGAAACGATCATCTCACAAACCAAAGCCCAAACCATCAACAAAAAGAGTTTTGGAGTTACTTCATTTGGATTTATGCGGACCGATGAGAACTCAAAGCATAAATGGAAAACGATATGTGTTGGTTATTGTTGATGATTATTCTCGATATACCTGGGTCAGGTTCTTGCGTTCCAAGGACGAGACAGCTCAAGAAATCATTGATTTTATCAAGAGTGTCGAGACCCAACAGCAGCTGTCAGTACAATCAATCAGATCAGATAACGGCACGGAGTTCAAGAACTCAGTAGTGGAGGGCTTCCTTCGATCCAAAGGGATTCAGCATCAAAACTCTGCTGCTCGAACACCTCAACAAAATGGGATCGTGGAAAGGCGTAACCGTACGCTAGTAGAAGCCGCTCGTACAATGCTCACATACTCAAGGCTACCTTCGTTCTTGTGGGCCGAAGCCGTATCAACAGCATGCTATACACAGAATCGCTCCATCATCCATAAGCGCTTTAACAAAACTCCTTACCAACTCTTTTTGAATAAAGTACCATTTATCAAGTATACGTGTATTTGGTTGCAGGTGCTATGTGCTGAATGACAGAGACAACCTCGGGAAATTTAACGAAAAGGCGGATGAAGCGATCTTCATTGGATACTCATCCAACTCGAAGGCGTATCGCGCATTCAATACCCGAACCAGAACAGTCAATGAAAGTGTGCACGTCACATTTGATGAGTTGGCTGAACTGGCACCCGAAGTTGATCAATCAGGACCACGCATTACTCAAATGCCTGGAGACCCTTCAAATAACCCCATTTCTTTTTCTTCTTCTGATTTGGTTAATTTATTTGATCCTTTTTATGTTGAATTTTTCGGTCCTAACGCTAGTGTGTCTAATGTTGTTAATAATGTAGGTAATCCTTCCAGTTCAACTGCGCCGCAAAGTTTCTCCGCTCCATCTTCATCAACATATCCTCATCCATCCACATCATCCACCGACATATCCACAGTTGAATCTACTCCTGTAATACCCTCACATATAATTCCAACGATTCTTCCTTCACCTGAACACTCGGAAATTGAACCAGAACCTGTGGTACCATCATTTGAAACCATTGACCATGAATCCTCATCCATCCCCATATTAACCACAGAGGTTCCATCCCGAGCACCCCTTCCACACGAGATCAAATGGACCCGCAGTCACCCGACAGAGCAAATCATTGGTGACGTATCAACAGGAGTCCAAACTCGTAGGGCATCTGCTAATGAATGTCTCTACGCACCATTCTTGAGTATGATAGAGCCCGCTCGTGTGGATGAAGCCCTGACAGATTCGGATTGGATAGTTGCAATGCAAGAGGAACTCAACCAGTTTGAACAGCTAAGAGTATGGCGGTTAGTTCCCAAGCCAAAGGACCGCACAGTCATCGGAACGAAGTGGATCTTTAAGAACAAACGAGATGAGAACGGCATTGTGATAAGGAACAAAGCAAGACTTGTTGCCAAAGGCTACCGACAACAAGAAGGGATAGATTATGACGAGACCTTCGCTCCAGTTGCACGGATCGAAGCAAGCAGAATTTTCTTGGCGTACGCGGCACACAAAGACTTCAAAGTGTACCAAATGGACGTCAAGACTGCCTTTCTAAACGGTGAACTTAACGAGGAAGTGTATGTTGAACAACCACAAGGCTTTGTTGATTTACATAAACCTGACCATGTTTATGTGCTAGATAAGGCCCTCTATGGTTTAAAACAAGCACCTCGAGCATGGTATGATAGTCTTTCGAATTTCCTTATTTCTGCTGGTTTCTCTAAAGGTGTGGTGGACACAACTCTGTTCACTAAAAGGGAAGGCCCACATATAATGCTAGTACAGATTTATGTCGACGATATTATATTTGGATCTACTGACAGTAATTTTTGTAAGGATTTTTCAGCCCTAATGGAGTCCCGGTTTGAGATGAGTATGATGGGGGAAATGAACTTTTTCCTCGGATTACAAGTCAAACAACTTGAGGATGGAATTTTTGTGAACCAGTCGAAATATACTCTTGACATTCTCAAGAAGTATAAGTTAGACTCTTGCACGAGTATCGCAACTCCCATGGCCTCCAACTGTAAGTTAGACACCGATCCTTCCGGGAAAAGTGTCGATAATTCAACTTACAGAGGGATGATAGGATCCTTACTATACTTGACTGCCAGCAGGCCGGATATAGTGTTTTCAACATGTCTTTGTGCTAGATTTCAGGCCGACCCAAAAGAATTACACCTAACTGCAGTAAAACGCATTTTTCGTTATCTTAAGGGTACACCCGAACTTGGTCTATGGTATCCAAAGGGAACCGATTTCGATCTTACCGCGTTTTCAGATGCTAATTTTGCAGGTTGTAGAGTGGACAGAAAAAGCACATCGGGAGGAATACAGTTTTTAGGAGATAGACCGGTGAGTTGGTCTTCCAAAAAGCAGAATTGTGTATCCACATCTACAGCTGAGGCTGAGTATGTAGCAGCTGCAAGCTGTTGCTCTCAAGTGCTGTGGATGAGAACACAATTACGCGATTATGGGTTCTCACTCACCAATATCACTATTTACTGTGATTCTCGAAGTGCAATTTCCATCTCTTGCAATCCCGTGCAGCACTCTCGAACAAAACACATAGATATCAGGTATCATTTTATTAAAGATCACGTGGAAAAGGGAACCATTGAGTTGTATTTTGTTGGCACGGAATACCAACTTGCGGATGTATTTACTACAGCTTTAGACGAACCACGTTTTCAGTTTTTAGTATCTCATATCGGCATGTTGAATCCACCTTCCAATTAAATATCAGATATTGTCTTAAATAATTCTATTTCAATCTATCATGATTGAGATTCCTTTATTTTAGAAAATATATGTTATTTAAATTTAAGGATTATGTCACAAGATTGAAACTAAATATTTCCTTATCTGCGTATATTTTTAATAATTAATGATCCTGATAAATTGCTGTGTGAATTGTTCACTACGGAGTGGGATGCAAACAATATCCAGGTTTGTCTGTACTTGAAAGGTTAAAAAGGGTTGTCGTGATATAAATCTGAACAGGAAAAGAAAAAAGAACCGGTATTTATTTGAGGGGGAGTAGAGTTAGGATTTTAAATTTTATAATTCTGTGTTTCTTCTTATTTCTTTTATAGTTAAATTTTTGAATTTTAGGTTTGTCTTAATTTTAATTTAATTTTAAGTTTTAATTTAATAGGTCAGAAAATCACAAAAAGATTTGAACTTTCAAATTTATCAAAAAGCCAAAAAGATTTTAAGTTACTTCATTTCATTTTATTTTAACTTCAAAATTAAAGAAAATACCAAAAATATTTTTATTTTATTTTGTATTGGACCAAAATTTCTTTTTGTTTAATTTCCTTAAAAGCCCAAAAACATTTTTTTTAGTTGTGTTGTGTGACCATCCGCCGGCCCAATTTCCTTTTGGGCGCGGATCCTTGACCCGACCCACGACCCGCGCGAATATATATAGGGTGGTCAACAGTCAACCCTCCACTTTACTTCATCTTCAAGAAATTTCCTTTCTCCTTCTTCTTCTTTCTCTCTGTCGACGAACACCACCGCCGAACCTCCATTACCATCGGTTCCAAGCTTCTCGACTTTCATTTTCTTCGTTTTTTCTTGCATTTTCCATCATCTGCACTATCAGGTAACACTTTTTTCAATTAATTTTAGCCTTTAACTTCCTATAGTTTACTTGTTTGATTCTCATATTTTTATTAACTTTTCATTTCGGTTTTTGCTCTTTTTACTTACTGAAATGTGTTATTTTTCCTTAGTAGTAGTTAGATAAAATGTTCCTTAGGTTGTTTTAGTCTAGGATCTGTAATTTCATGCATTTTTATTAACATTTCCACTGTTCACGTTTAATTTTTTGCATGAACATTAACTGCACTCATGCAGTTTCGGATGTCTGAATTCGGACGACCACCCGAATTCGGATGTCCGACTTAGACTTGTTTCAAAAATTTTTCAAAGTACTAAACCTATTTCGGTTCACTGTTGATCCGAATTCGGTTCACTGTTGATCCGAATTCGGATCATCAAAGCAGGGTCAAAATTTTTCAAAACTTGAAAATTGTCTAAGTCTGTTCACCACTGTGCATCCGAATTCGGATGATACCCGGATTCGGTCCTCATCCGAATTCCAGGTACCATCCGAAATTAGGACATATCCATATCATTACATGCATTTTCACAAGTCAACATCCGAATTCGGACCATGTTCATAACACATCCGAATTCGGACCACCTTCATTCATTTCATGTCTTACTGTTAGGCACAAAAAGGCCTCAGTCAAACCTGTTCTACATCTGAGGGGGAGATTTATAATCAAACCTGTTGATGCATTTGAAGGTTGAATTTAAGGCCTGTTATATGCCTTATTGAAACCTGAAAATGATTTGCAATATCAGTCTAAAGCTGTTCTATATGTTGCATGTGTTCGTGTATTTGACATAACCCCCGTAATGCCCCTACTGTGATGTTTGCATTGTCCACCTAACGCACATGGCTTCTGTCAGCTCGCCTCGTATACAGCTTTGAGGTCTCTGTGACTGCTATAGAACAACGTGTCTTTTGGGCAACACCATAAAGACATTCATAAAACTGTTGATTGCCAGCCCTCTTATCTTTCTTGTCTTACAGGCATATTGGGGCTTCGAATTGTTTTAGTTTTACAAGTAGGTTTCCTTCGCCCAATGTTCTTGAATACCGTGAGTACAGTAAATCCCGTGCCTGCTTTTTTTCGTGGTGAAGTGACACAGAACCGTGTATTACATTAATCACTTTTGTGAATAGTGTTTCCAAGTATCAGTGTATTGTTTTTGTCACAAGATCAGTTTACAAAGTGCGAACGACGAACGTATGGGAAAAACAAGAAATGATATAGTTCAACTGCCCAAGAGCTGTCTGTCCCTGAGCGTTAAATAAGGGGCTTTGAACCAACGTTTTCCAGTCCCTTTTCCTCTATCGTACTATTCGTTCTCCATTCTCCCACTCATCCCCTTTCCCGCTCTCACCCCTTCTATCCCTTTCCTACCGCTTCTCCCCCTTCCCCTCTCCCCCCCTGTATTGTCCTTTCTTCTCTCTTTTCGGTCCCTTTACTACTTCTCCCCCATTTAGCATCCTCCCTTTAAGTTTTCTTCATTCCCTATTTAACCCCCTCTCTCCCTGCCGCGAAGACATCATTCTCCACGTTGGAATTTCTCCATCTACATGTAACTTGATCATGTTCCTCCCCCCCTTTCCCCCGCCCCCCCCTTGCCAAAGCCTGTTCCCTTTCAACTCAATGAAGACATAATAGGTTATGGGACAAAGGTGGACCGACCCGTTTTGGCGTATATCAACACTTATGGCCTCCCCCTCTTTGACCACAGGCTAAGAAAGACCGCAATTAGTCGTGTACATTACCTAACTTTTAGTTTTACTAAGCGCTTTTCCCCCCAATGCCAAACAGTAGATGTATTCGGCACAAAGTACTACAAAGACAAATAGTTCTGCACATGATTTTCGATCCCATGACTAAAGTTCTGCGTTTCGCAAATTTCTTCCTTTCCCATACCCTCCCCCTGTGGTTTGTTTACCAGAAAATGGTGGGGTGGTGTTCCAACAACAGGTCTTTTTCTGCGCTGTTTCCCTTCAGGCCCTTCCGTTAACGGAATGATGGTGCTATCTAGGAGCCTTCGTGGGTGAGGATAAAAGGAAAGCTGCGAAAGACCACGAAAGAAGTGGGGAAGAAAGCGTAAGGGAGGAGAACCTTCAAGGATTTCTTTGTTTCCCTGGGCGAACTTTCGTGGCACTTATTTAGGTTCTCCCTTTTTTTCTCTTTCTTTTTTTTTTTTCCCCCCCTTTCTCGCCTTTTTTCCTCCCTTTTTTTTTCTCGGGTATCGCCCGGCATGCCCCCCCCCAGGCCATATCTCCCACATAACTTTGGTTATGGTCTCCGCCGGAAACCAGCAGCGGTGTGTCATGAAGACTTCTTGTTTTTACAGTCCCCCACTAGCCCGCGGTCCTTTAAGTGCGGCTGACTTAAATCCGAGGTTATGTTTTTGCGATGGAGGAAGGGGAGGCTATGGCGGATGAAGAGGTGAGGCTGGCGTGAGTTTACGCGTTGATCCCAGCACATTATTTTGTGGTTAATGGGGAGCGGGTACCTAGTGCGCAGCCGGGAATCCCCCGAGGCAGCAGTGTCAAG